>JAOSBL010000210.1:24149938-24169984 GCA_027568915.1 Erythroxylum roraimae
AGCCCGATATAAGGAACTAATTTAAGCACAACAAGTATCAAATAGGAGTCAACAAGTGCATAAACATATAAGAAAGTAAGGCCAATTAATAATATAATTTGGGTTCAATCAAGCGTATAGGTCAACCAATGTATCATTTAGAGGGATATTCATTGAACACACACCTACAATGATTTACCAATTTATCAAGAAATAACCATGTTATAAGTTTAGCCTACCTTGGTCAACCAATGTGCATTCAATGCATAAAATTTATAAGCCATTAGATATTAGTCAACCCCTTAACTATATTAGATTACTAATATATTCTTTGTAGCGACATTGGTTGACCATATTAACAAACTCACTTTTTGCATATTTAACTTACGTTGATCAACCACTATACTATATTGGTCAACCAATCCCCTTAAAAACATGATTCTAATGAAATAAAATATTCAAACTTGATTTCTCTAATGAAATTATAATTTAAAAAATTCCAAAATGTCCCTAAAATAGTATTTTAAAGATCAAGATGTTTTTATTTTAAAACTAAAAGATTTAATGCCTATTAATAAATGAAAAGACTCATACAATGAAGTAATACAAAATATTTATGCTTGACTAAATCAGAATATAATTAACATTTAAAAATATATAATGTATAACACGTGCCTTCATCTTCTTTTGTTCTTGAATTGATCTTCACTTTAACAAATGCAAATTTCAGCTTATCTTTATTAGCTTCATAAATTATCTTACTGAGTTTACGACTACATCTTTTTCTTTTATTACTTTTTATCAATAATTATGTTTTGTTATCATTAAAAAATTGTTTAAAACTATTAGTTCCTAGTGGCACCCAAAAGAGGGTGAATTGAGTGTTTAGAAAATTCAACAATTTTTCTAACTAATATACTCAATTAACAACATTAAATATAAATGAGTATGAGAAAATTGCTTAATATAAATTAATCAAACAATTGAACAATAATTTAAAGAGGATAGGGAGGAGAGAATGCAAACCGATTTATAGTGGTTCGACAAATAACCCTTACCTATATTCCCTCCCAAGACTCTTATTAGAATTCCACTATAATTATTCTTTCTCGGTAATGAGGAACCCTTTTTACAACCTTCTTCCAAGGTGAAGAGGAAACTCAAAAATATCTCACTTATTCACTTGATAACTTCAAAATTACTCTCTCACACAAATATTACACAATAGTCCTCAAATGATTGAAAGACTCTTTGAAATATGTGTATACAACACCCAAAACCTTCTTGATACCAAAACCAATAAGAAACACCTATTTTTAGTGTTTTAGGACTCAAAATAGTTATTAGAGCCACGAATTAGCCATTATAATGGGTATATTCGATGTGCTGGTAAACCATTATACATTTATGGCACGAGATTTACTAGCCGTTGGACACTAGTTGACCAGTAACATATACTAGTTGATCAATGTGATAGATTGGTCAATTAGTGCATCGACCAATAACCTATACTAGTGGCCCAATATGACAAACTGGTTAACTAGTGCATTTACCAATGTTATAACAGGCTCTCAATAAATTTAACAACTTTAACCTATATTGGTCGACTACTAACCCATATAAGTCAACCAATCAACCCAAAAATATGATTGTAAAAACTTTAAATGATCAAAACTAATTTTTAAAAATCCAATTATGATTAGAACACTTCCGAAAATGTTCCCTAAAGATTATTTCAATGATTAAGAGGTTCTTATATTAAAATTAAAAGCTTTAATGCCTTTTAATGAATGTAAAGACTCATGTAAATGCCTCTTGATGAATGTAAAGACTTACGTAATAAAGTAAGATGAAATAATTATGCATGGTGCGCCTTTTGGATCATCAAATTAAAAAATTGAGATCATAAATAATAAAAATATATACAACAACCTTGATCAGCCTTAATCTTGTTTGTTCTTCTTTTGATCTTAATTTTATCGATTGTAAACTTCAATTTCTCTTTGTCAATTTCATAGTTTATCTTCTTGAGCTTTTGACTTTATTTTGTTTTAATATTGATTTTCATAAAAATAATAAAGACATTAGCAGTAATTATATTTTTTATCATTAAAAAATCAATTGGAATCCCCTTTGGTTTATCAATCTCCTACTTTTTGATTATGACAAAACACTTGCGATATTACAGCATAACAATAATAAAGTTAAGCACGCAAAAAATATCAAGAAAGTGATTAACTCTCCCTTAATTCATGCATAAACACATAATTCAATACGAAGAGCATAATTCAATATCAAGAACATAAAAGATATTCAAAGTCAAAGAAATATATTTTACGCAAGCATATTATATAACGTGCAAAAAATACAAAAGTGATAAAACAAATCACTACCCTTAAATTCTATCACTCCTCTTGAATGTTATCACTTCCTATAAATCTAATATCTTCAAAATTTCTCCCCCCTTTTAGAATCATCAAAAATAAAAGCAACCATAAAACCAACAAATTAACTGGAAAGCAAAAAGGGGTAAATTTTAAAGATATTGGTCGAACACACTAAGATATTGGTTAGCCAATTAATTAGAAAGTTTAAGAAATCGTCTCTGAAACTCTAATTAAAACATCAAAACTTTAACAAAATACTATTAAAGCATATATCAACCAACTAAATATCAATTAAAGAATTTAATCATATAAAGGTCCTTAAAAAATTCCTATAAACCAAAACTAATTCTCCTCTAATTGAACAAGATTTATCCTTATTTAAAAGTTAATAGAAATAATAACCCAATTGATGTAAATTCTAACTTAATTACGTTATTTTGCATACAGGCTCTAATTCCAAGTACTAAGGTTCATACTTTAAAAACACCTTTTTTATAATTCAAATCTAAATAATCATCACTAAGGATTTATACTAAAATTGACACATAAACGTAACTAATCATATATTTCTAAATTATAAACTTATAATTACATCATATTGAACAATAGTTATGAGAGATTTGAATCAGCAGTTTTCTTAAATTCTTTGTCCATTATTGCATCTCATCCTTCTCATCTTTCTCACTTGGTTAACAATTTGAGAAGTCTTAATGGTTAATTTTAGAGGTTAAGTTCCTTATATCATGCAATAACATCTTCAAAAATTTCTTAAAGGTAAGAAGGTTAGATTCATCAAGATAAAATGTATAAACTCCTTAATAATACTACAATCTCTACTACATACCATAACCTTATAAATCAAGGTAATCAATGTGCTTTAAGAAACAAAAAAAGCTTGGTTCCTTTATTGTTTTGTCCCTTCTTCATTTCAACCTACACTTTTGAACATTTGTTTAACATTCTTTGTTTGATAAAGCAAAATCCATCAATATGTTCAAACTTACCACAAAATGACACAGCATGTTGTATAAATGATGATGATGCATATTTGCATTTCTATGTGTGTATGCATAATGAGGAAACTTCCTTTAGACATTAAAGTTGTTGAATGTTCTCTTAGGGTAATGAACTATCCTATGATTCTCTTAGGGTAATGAACTATCCTATGATTATATGTATGATGCCTACTATGAATGAAAGCTTGATATATGTTTCTTTTAGGCCTAAAAGGGTATGAGTGGGTTTGCATGTTATCATAGAAGTTATGCCTAACTTTATGTCTATGTTGTGAGCCATATATAAAAGCATGATGTTTGCTCTTTGGTTGAGCCCTAATAAATGTGTCATATGCATGTGTTGTTTGGATGTGGATGGTCCATGCACATTTTTCATTCTAAGAAATCGTTCTTTACTATGTAAATGTTTTCCTTCAATAAAAATCGTTTAATGTTGGAAAAACTTTCAAATCTATATCCAATTCCATGCTTATTATTGAAATTATTTTGAGCTCCTAACATGTTTAGAAGTTTCTCACTTCCCTTTATAAATTTAGATAAGGAATCCTTGAAAGCGCCAATTTCCTATTTCAATGTTTTATTCTCATAGCTTAATACATCTAAGTCATAATTGTCATCAATAATCATATTTTTTGATGTTTTAATGCTATGAAATTCACTTTTCATCTTTTCATTCTCACTCATACATGCATCTAACTCTTTTTGAACTTCTTTGCGTTTAGAAGATAATATCTTCCTTGTATTACTCGTGATTTCTAAACTTCCTACTAATTTATCATATGTCACATCATCATCATTATGATTACAAGAATTAGGGTTATATTTTACCTTATTATTGTCTATAGTGGTAAAGCATATATGAGCTATTTCTTCTTCTAAACGCTCACTTTTTGATTCACTTGTGCCATCCCAAGTTGATGCTTTAAGTTCTTTCTTCTTGTCCTTCTTGTCATTCATATAATTTCTATCATACTTCTTATTATCTTTGAGTTAAGGATGATATGACTCTATATGGTCAAGTTTTATATATTCAAAACAAATAATGTTAGAGGATTTGTACTTTAAATCAATTTTGCCTTCCTTGAAGTCCCTTCTTTCGAAAAACTTCTTCTTTAAAAAGCTATCAAGGTAATGTTTTCTTCTTCACTTCCACTAGTTAATCTCTCTTTCCTCTTCATTTGAATCTTCCTTTGAGGCTTTAAACGCTCAGTTCTTTTTCTTTGGAAGTGAAGTTTATTCTTGTGTCTCTTAGATCCACATTTTGTATATGAGGAGAGATCCACTAAGTTCCTTCAATGGTAATGTTGTTAGATCCTTTGATTCCCCTACGGCCGTCACTTTAGCTCCTAAATCTTCATAAGTGACTTAAAAAACTTTCTTACCATTTCAACATTAGTATAGGTCTTTCCAAGACCTTTGAGATAATCAATAATATCAATAAATCTAGTATAAATGCTTGAGATGCTTTCATCATGTTTCATTTGGAACAATTCATATTGGTACATTAGCCTACTAACTTTACTTTTCTTCTCTTGATTTGTTCCTTCATGAATGACTTCGAGTATGCCAAATTTTGTGAGCAGTTTCTTACATAGAGACCTTATTGAATTTATTTCTTCTTTAATGCACATAAAGAATATGTATAGCCCTACTATTCAAGGAAACTAATCTCTTATCTTAAGGTTCTCATTCTTCCTTTAAAATGTGTGTATACAACACCTAAAACCTTCTCAATACTAAAACCAACGAAAGAAAACACCTATTTATAGTTTTTTAAGACCCAAAATAGTCATTAGAGCCAATAACTAGTCATTACAATGATTATATTTGATATGTTGGTCAACTAGTATGCATTTATATTATTAGATTAACTATTCGTTGGACACACTGGTCGTTTAGTAACCTATAATGGTTAACCAATATGACAGACTGGTTAACCAGTGCCTCAACTAGTTGACATTCTATTATAGTAAATTCTCAGTACTTCAAATTTAACAACTTTAACCTATGTTGGTCAACTACTAGCCTATATAGGTTAACCAATTAACTTGAAAACATGATTTTAACAACTTTAAATGCTCAAAACTATTTTTTTTCTAATCTAAATATGATTAGAACACTTCCCAAAATGTTCCTAAGATTATTTAAAGATCAAGATGCCTTTATATTAAAATCAAAAGCTTCAATGCCTCTTGATGAATATAAAGACCCATGCAATAAAGTAAGATGAAACGATTTTGCATAGTGAGCCTTTTAAATCATCAAATTAATAAATTGGGCTCACAAATAATAATATAAAATGTGAAATGACCTTTATGAGTCTTGATTTTCTTTTGTTCTTGTTTTGATCTTAATTTTATTGGTTGCAACTTGTCTTTATCAACTTCATACCCTATATTTTTTAGTTTATTGCTTTATTTTGTTCTAATATTGCTTTTCATCAAAATAATAAGTACATTAGTAGTAATTATATTTATCATCAAAATATCAATTGAAACCTCCCGTAGCTCAACAATCTCCCCTTTTTTAATGATGACGTAATATTTATTATATTAGAGAGTAATAATAAATTAAACACATGAACAACTATCCATGTCAAGATAATGATTAACTCCACCTTAATTCATATGCAAAGCATAATTTAATATCAAAAAAGAGATTTAAATAATTATCCATATATATAAATAAAAGATATTTACTTAATTATAAAAATAACATACTAGAGTATGAGGAGTATAAAAATAACTCCCAGTAAAGGTTATAACTCCTCCTAAATCTAATATCACCAATCTTTCTCCCTCTTTTTGTAATCACTAAAAATAAATCAATTATTCAAAAATTAAAATATAAAGTGTCATGTATCAAGTTAACTTGATTAAAAAAATTAGAATAAATTTGATCAATATTAAACTTGTTTAAGAAATAGTTTTATTGAACATTTAAAACATCAAAATAACTATTTAGTCAATTTTGATAAAAACATCCCTACTCGTGTCTAATTTTGAAAAATTCTCGCCTAAGTTAAAATTTCAATTAAATCAATAAGGGTAAATTTTGACAAAATTAGAGGCTAGAATTGTAAAAAAAATATAAAGATAATGGCAATATCTAACCATCAATTCTAAAAGTGTGTATTATTTATAAAGTTCTAAAAACAAAAAATTTTTTAACAAAGTGCTCAAAATGTCAAAATTTAACAAAATCAAATATATATCAATATAATTGAAATGGAAATAACCTTGGAACAAATTTGATAATATAACTCTAAATTATGACAAATCTTGAGAATCCCTTAAATTATAAACATAAGAATAACAAAGTTTCAATTTTATGCAATGTAACAAGATTCTTATAAAATGGGGAATGATGTTGTTCAAAGAAAATAGTGAGTTGCCTAGGTTTTTAAAAGATATAAACAATCAAGATAAAATAATTTTTTAAAAAAGGAGGAGGATAGCTTAAAAAGTGGAGATTGATATATCATATAGCTCAACTAGTTGATCGGTGTTTGTATATGGTCCTAGTAGCCAAACAAGCTATAAACATACTAAAATGGAAATTTTTCTTAGCTAATGAGATGTTAGTCAACCATTCAAAGACATTGATTGACTAACGTACAAAAATGATTGACAAAAGGAGCAATCAAACTCCTTACAAACTTACTGAAAAGATAAAAAACACATAATTTTTAAGACCATTATGACCTAAGGACTTGCAATTCAATCCAAAAACTCAAATTAAAATATTAAAAACTTAATAATTCATAGAATTGTCAATCAAGAACAATCATAAGTATTAAAAGAGACCTTAATCATACAAAATCATACCCAATTCTTTCCTAATATCATCATTTATTAGTCTAATAAAACTATTGCCCTATTAATCTAGTGTATCAACAAATTTTAATTGAATATCCCTATTTGCACATAATCTCTAAATATAAATGGTGATGTCCGTACTATACTCTTAAAAAATTATTTAATCCTTTATTTATAGTGCAAAAATATTCATAATAAGGATTTATACTCAAATTGATACAGGAAAGCAGAATGTGACAAATTTCTAAAACATGAACTAATAATTATCCCTTGTTGAGCATTATGGATGATGATTCTTAAATTTCCAATCTATTAAAAGCTTCCCATCCTTCATATCTTCCTCATTTGATCCAATAGTTTGCTCTTAGTAGGTCTTTTTATGATCATTCTTATTTCTTCTAATATCTATATCACTGTCTTAAAGAACTTTTTTTGCATATAAAAAGATTAGATTCATTAAGATAAAAAGCATAAACTCTTCAAAAAAATAATGCTAAATTCAATAGCTACTCTCTCTACTGTATTTTATTTGTTCTTCGTTTTCTAAAAGCCTATAAAATAAGCTAATCAATGTATTTTAGATACTTAAATGAGCTTGAGACCTTGATTGTTAATCTTATTCTTATTTCCACCCACATTTTCAAAGGTTTTCTTAACATTCTTTTTTTGAGAAAAAATAAAACTATCAACATTTCCATTCTTACCATAGAAATGACAAACCATATTATAAAGTAATGATAATGAATAAATGCATTGATTATTTTTCTATGTTTGTATATACAATAAGGAATTTTCCTTTGGACATTAAAGGTGTTAAAAGTTCTTCTAGGTAGTGAAATGTCCTACCATGATTATATGTATAATACTTACTATGGATGAAGGCTTGATATGTGCTTTCTTGAGGCCAAGAGGGGTGTAAGTGTGTGTGTATGTTATCATAGAAGTTATGCTTATTCTTCCCTTAAGGGTATTGAATTCCATGCCTAGATTGTGAGCCATCTTTGAAAGCATAATATTTGCTCTTAAAATGAGTCTTAGTGGATGTGACATGTGCATGCATATGCTTAGATGTAGATACCTCATACTTATTTATCACATTATGCAATGGTTCTTCACTATACAATTGCATTCCTTTGACAAATATAATCTTAGTGTTGGGTGCACTCTCATAAGTATACCCAATCTCATACCTACTATTGGAATTCTTTTAAACTCTTAACATGCTTTATAGTTTTTTTACTCCCTTTAGTGAAATTGGATAATGAATCCTTGAGAATACTAATCTCCTTTCCAATGTCTTATTTTTATATTTTATATCTCTAATGTGTGATTGTCATCAATGATCACATTTTTAGCTGCTTTAATGCTATGTGATTCACTTTTCATTCTTTTTCATTCTTATTTATACATGCATCTAATTATTTTTTAATTTCCTCGAGTTTAGAAGACAATTTTTTCCTTTTCATACTCATAATTTCTAAACTTTTGACTAGTTCATCATATGCCAAATTAATATCACTATCACATGAATTACAATTAGATGTTACCTCATCATCGTCTTTGCCCATAAAGCATATGTGAGTTATCTCTCCTTCTAATTGCTCAATTCTAGATCCACTTATGTCATCCCAAGTTAGGGCTTTAGGTGTTTTTCTCTTGTTTTTATCCTTTTTATCTTTCTTATTATTTCTTTTATACTTGTCATCATCTTTCAGTAGAGGATATTGTCACATCATGTGTTTGAATTTTCTACATCAAGTAGATAATAATGGAAGATTTATGTTTTAATTCAATATTACTTTCCTAAAGCCTTTTCTGTTAGAGAAGTTCATTTTTAAAAACATTTTGAATTTCTTAGTGAGATATTCATAATCACTTTCACTTGTAGGTATCTCTTCTTCTTCTTCTTCACTTTATTCATCCCTTGATACTTTGAAAGCTAAGTCCTTTTTCTTCACAAGTATTATTTCTTGCATCCCTTAAAGTCTCATGTCATATGTAAGGAGAGATCTAATCAGCTCTTCCAATAGTAATGTTGTTAGATCCTTGGCTTCTTATGTAACTATCACTTTAGCTTCTCATGTATTCAGAATTGACCTAAACTTTTACCATTTCAATATTAGTATAATTTTTTTCCTAAAACCTTTAAGTGCATTAATAATATTAATAAGGCTAGTATATATAGATATGCTTTCAGCATGCTTCATTTAAAACAATTCATATTTATGTGTTAACATGCTAACTTTGTTCTCATTTACTTGATTTGTTATCTCATGTGTAACTTTTAAAGTTTGTAAAATTTCATAAGTCATTTACACATAGAGACCTATTGAAATTATTCCCATAGCTCTACACTTTCGGTCATTAAGAAAAATCTTATCTTAGTTTTTTTAATAGAGGAAATAATTGTCATCAAAGAAAGGTGTTCTATCAATATTTTGTCCCTCTTGATTTGATGATGATGTGTCTAAGTATGGCATTATGAACTTTGCTTAAAATGTTAACCTAATAGACCTACTATTATACCACTTATCAGTCGCTAATGTCATCTAACATGTGTGTGTGTGTGTGTGTGTGTGTGTGTAAGGAGAAAGAAAATGTTGACGTAAATTTATCAATCAATTTAATAATAATTTAAAGAGGATAGGGAAGAGAAAACATAAATTTATTTGTAGTAGTTCGCAAACAAACCATACTTACGTTTATTTCTAATACTCTTATTAAGAATTTTCCCTTTGTACAATATTTTCTTAAAATAGAGGAACCTTTTAACATCTTCATTTACGATGAAGAGAAAACTCAATTCCACTTGGAATACCACTAAGTACATTAATATAATACTCCAAACAAAGTTTACAACTCAAAATACTTCACTTTATCACTTTAATAACTATAAAGAGGACCACTCACATAAATATAAGATAATAACACTCAAATGCTCGATAAATACTTAGAAATTTATGTAAAAGACACCTAAATATTTTTTTTAATAAACAATGAAAATGTGTATTTCTAGGATTTTGGGACCCTTAATAGAGGTTGGAGCTAAAAGTTAGTTGTTATACTGGCTAGTTGTAGAGTACTGATGGATTATTATAGCATATTAGTCGATTAGTGTGCATTGAATGCACAAATTCACTAGTCGTTGAGATATTGGTCAACATTTAAGCATATTAGTCAATCAATGCGTCCATTATAGGGATATTAGTCGAGCACATACCTACATAAGTCGACTAATGTGTCAAAAAAAAACCACGTTATAAGTTTAACGTACATGGGTCGACCAATGTCGACCACTATGTCGTATTGGTCGACTAATGTGCATTCATTGCACAAAATTTACTAGTTGTTACATATTAGTTAACCAATCAACCATATTGGTCAATCAATGTATCCTTTGAGGGACATTGGTCGACCATATTACCATGTTGGTCAACCAATGTGTCAATAAACTCGCTTTTTACATATTTAACTTATATTGATCGACTATTAACCTATATTGGTTTACCCAATCCCCATAAAATATGATTTTAATAACTTTGTTTAAACTTGATTTGTTTAATAAAATTATAATTAAAACATTTTTCAAAATATCCCTCAAAGAGTATTTGAAAGATAAAGAGGTTTTTCTTTTAAAACCAAAAGCTTCAATGCCTCTTGATGAATGTAATAAAGTGATATGAAATGCTTATGTATGGTAAGCCTTCAAGATTATCAAAGTGATTAAATAAGAATACAATCAACATTACAAAATATATATTGACTTTGATATTCCTTGATCCTCTTTTGTTCTTAACTTGATTTTCACTTCGATGATTGCAAAATTTAATTTCTCTTTATCAATTTTATGAAATATCTTCTTAAGTTTATAGATACATGTTGTTCTTATATTATTTCTTATCAAAGTAATAAACTCATTAGTAATACTTATGATTTTTTATCATCAAAATATCTATTAAAACATCTCTTGGTTCAACAATTTATTATTACTATTTTTTATCATTTGAGTATAAATAGACAACATATGAGTTATAAGAAGGATCTTATGCATACTAAAGAGTTATTCAGAGTCTTGAGAAATTATAGTGTGCTTTGTATAATCATATTCAGCATTAGCTCACTATTGTGAGTAAGAAAGAAAACTTCTAAGTTATAGATGATTGTGCTAGCGTAATAATAGGAGAAATTGTTTCAGTTACACAAGGTGACAATTCCTCCTAACCTTGAAAAAAATTGTAAGAGTTCTTCTTCACATGTATTAAATAAGACTTTGTATTGAGTGTTACTCTTCACCCAGTGAAAGAAAAAGATAATAGATTCTTAAGGAGACTTTTGGGAGTGAATGAAAATTAAGGGTTATTTTACTTAACCATAATCAATCAATTTTATCTTTCTTTTCTTAATCTTTTTTATATTATTGTCATTACTTTCATTAATTTAGAAATAAAAGAAAAAGTGAACAAATGTAATACATAAGAGAATGTTCTCTCTTATGTGTCAGTAAGAGATAGAATAACTAATTTTATTATTAGTATTATTATATTTTTAATATAGGCAGTAATATATAAATATGGTAGATTAATAAATCATATCCAAAATGAATCGAGTTTGAAAAATCGAAAATTATATAATTCGTAATCACTTTGGTTTAAAAAAATCAATTTTAAATATGTTTCATTGTTACAACGGAACAAAGAAATTATTTGGTTGCCATTATATGCCAAGAATATTCCTTAATTACGTATGTGAAGACTCCTTGTGCGCAGAAGTGTACAGGCTACGTAGGAATCTGAGGAATCTTGAGGTTTCAGATTTACATCCTCTAGGTTCTTGAGGTGGGATCGTAAGGGCTTAGGATTAGTCTAGCTAAGCTGAGATATCTAATGTAATTAAAAAAAAAAAAACTTTTACATTCCAAAGTCTCAGCTGTCAGCATCGCCTGCGTGTAAATGATCAAAGATATTTGCAGCAGTTTCTCTCAATTGGGCCTTTCATGTCAAACCATACCTGAGGACCTGTTTCAGGCAACTTGGTACATGAGTGTCCACAGATTTCTTGAGACGGACAACCACCCGATAAGCCTGGTAAACACTAATCACAAAAAATTCTTGAAATTCTCATATTTTTATCTCCTAACCTGAACCAAGAAGCCAAGACCTAATATCCAGAAGAAACTGAAACATTAGAATTATAAATAACGCTTGTTGGGCCAATGTCTTGTGTTCAATCTAGGAGATAAACCTTAGTTCTAAAATGACTTCAATAATAATCATATGTTTCTCTTTGTTATTACATTTTCACCGATGTTGGCAGCAAGCTTTCGAGCTCTTGCTAACGTCGAGTAGAGTGTACTCATCGACCAACAACTTTCTATTTACCATCACATTTTCACTTGATTTGTTTCTAATGGGACACACTATTTTGAAGGAGAATCATTCCAAAGCTCCAATTACATGCCTACCTCAAGCATTTCACATTTTTTTCGCCAACTTTTAGAACCCTATGCCCATTATTTTGACTAAATGTTCATATAGTCTCCATATGTACGCGTATATGAAAGACAAAATTTTGCTTTGCTATAAATAGATGAACATGCTGTTATTGCACACTCAACATTTGCGTGGCCCAACTTGATTGGAGTCTTGTTAAAGTTATGATCTAAAAAATTTAAACTTAAGCGTGCAATAATCTGAACATCGGAACATAAGTTCTATTTTGGGACCAAGTTTAATTTTGAATAAAGTCATTTTCAATATCAATAATTGCATTTTTTAACATGTATTCAAGTATTAAAAACCAAAGGAAGTTTTAAATATCTAATCTCCAATAAAATAAGTTACATTTATAAATTAATTTTCTTAAAATTAAGCAAGTGTAAATATATTAATTTCTTTAAAATTTGCATTATGAGCCAAACTTCTTGTTTTACCTAAATATTTTTTTTAGATTCAAAGCTAGTCCAATGAATCTAGTTCCGTAATTTCTTAAATTCTTCATTTATCGTCAAAGGCAAAGCAATTGCTTCGATGACTCTTATGATAACAAAAGAACAAGGCTAGAGGAGTGACGGTCCTGGGGAAGGGGGAATCGACATAACATTAGTCACATGCACGTGAAGAAAAGAAACAAAGCATGTTCATGTGATCGCGTGAGGTCGGAGTTATGGGATCATAACGTAATCAATGTCTCTTTAAGTCCCTACACACCCCTAGACTAGAACCTAAATTATTAACATAATCTTCAAAAGTCAAACATCAATATATACTTAACTTTAATTTTCTTCTAGAATTATGTATATTAATATTATGTAATTATTTAGTTGAATTTGTTTCTTTAATTAGAGTCATCTATCTATGTAAAGAATTAGAATTGTATTCATCATCATTCTTGGCCAGTAATAATTAGAACTGTATATATCCCTTGAAATTAGTTGATTCCAATATGTTCAAGTGAATGAATTATTCTTGGGACGGATATAGACAAGCTAAGAATTTGTGCAAGGTCATTTTTTTTTACAGCTAACGAATAATATTTTTAACTTACAAAAATTGTAACTATATAGTTTAAAATTTCAACAGCCATTATAAACAATTGATATGATTTCTTTTATAATCTATAAATGATGCAAAATCTTGTATTATCTATGCAATGAATAGTTTCATAATGTTGTGAACTTTTTTATAACTAAAAGGTCATTCTTACGTAATAAATAATAGCTTTATAGGTCATTAAATTTATCAAAATTATTTGTTAACTCCTAAAAAAATTTATGAGATCATAACATAATCATCATAATGTCTCTTTATGTTCCTACACACTTATGGACTAGAACCTAAATTATTAACATAGCCTTTGAAAGTCAAACATCACTATATATTTAGCCTTAATTTTCTCCTAGATTGATGTACATTAATACTATGCAATTATTTAGTTAATTTTATTTCTTTAGTTAAAGTCACTTAAGGTGTATAAATAGATGGATGTACATAACATTGAGCATATGCAAAAACACAAAAAGTATTTCGTCATTCCTTCTTTGCTCTTTATATTTACATGGTATCAAAGTCTCCTTTTTAAAAGGAGTCAAAATTCTGGAGTTTTTCTTCAACCCTTTCTATGCAACATTCTTTCGTACACTTGGGGTTCTCAATCTACTCCAAATACAATTCTCCACATACCAAATTGATCCTCCGTTTGAGTAGATTCTAAAACCACAAAAAAAGCACTGGCCGTCGTATGCATCCTCATGTGCCACCTAAAGTCTCAAAGCTCAAAACCTTAGTTGTAGTTGTTTGGAGGAAGAAGACGATCTAAACAATGTTGTTTAGCTTCCAAACAAAACGATGATGTTTAGACCCGAAAGGTTAGAAATTTTGTGGAGCCACGTCATCACAAGAGCATGCCACATCATCAAACATCCTAATCAACATCATGTTATCTTGTGCAACGTTAGCATACACGTTAGCTGCCATATCATTATCTAACTCATAGCTATCTTAGCAAATATTGAACACGTCATCTTCTCAAGTATCGCTACCTGATTTGTCCATGTGTTAGCATAAGTTCTCTTCCTTAGTTCGGTTTAGTTTAAAAGGAGTTGACTGATAATTTGACTGCCCAAATGCATCTTTTAATTTGGTTTCTCTACAAGCCAAACCATTTCCAAAGGTTTTTCAATGTTTTGAACCCAATTATAAGGTTAGAATAATCAAACCATCTTTATAAGCAAATTTTCTCCTTTTTATTGTTTTCATTCACTATAGATGCTTTTATAAGTAGGTTTTCTCCTATTTTATTGTCTTCATTCACTATGGATGCCTTTACACTTTCCCAGTACATTCTCAATCCTATTAATATCATCTTTGATAGTTTTAACTATGATCTTTGAGTGAGGAAATGTGTAGTTTTCTTAAGGAGAGACTCCTCTGGCATACTGTTACTGGAAAAATAACTAAACTCACACAAAAGAAAGATGAAGAAATTGATGTATTCATTAACGATTGGTAGCATGGTATATAATGAACTATCAAATCTTTATAGAATTTCAAAATACATGTGCCAAAGCTATCAAACTTGACTTTCAACATTTTCATATAGCCTAGGAGATATGGAATTTTCTGAAAAATAGTTATGTTATATTAATGATGTCGACCAATTACAGTTGTATAGGAAACTTCATCATATGCAATAATAATCTAGACAAACAATACATAGTTATGTGTCTAAATAATAAGAATTTTGGGATCAATTAGCACTTGGCGATCCTATCTAGCCTATTCCCAATGCTATTGTGATCTATGCAAATCTTCAAGATCGTCAATATATATGGAATTTACTGATGACTATCAAGAAGGATTTTGAACCCATTCACATCTCTTTTCCTTATAGAGGAACTCTACCCAATCTTGACACTATAATAAAGGAGCTCATCTAAGAGAAAAATTGCCTCAATATGCTTTGTATAGAAAAATATGTCCTATCTACTGATGTTGTTCCTACAACTCATACCTCTTCTCAAACCTCTCACAACTCAAGTAAGAAATTCTATAAAGGATCTTGCAGCTACTGCCAAAAGCTCAAGCATCACATCTTCAAATGTAGAAAATGACTCAAACAGAACTCTAGATAAGGTAATTTTTCCAATCTCTTCAGTTTGCTTCCACTGCTATTGTTGCCACTAAAAGGCTAACAAAAAGCATCTCTCCTAAATTTTCTTTAAAAGACCTTCATGCCATTCTTTAACAACTTTAATCTTATTATGGTATAGTCTCCTCCTCTACCCTATCTGTCACATCAAGTATCTCAAATTCCTAGTATCTTGATTATGTCTATTGCAATCATACGACCTCAGATTCTTCCATTCTTGAACCTTTAACAATATCATCTATTCCATATATTGTTCACACTGTCGATAATTCTACTATGCATTTACAACATATAAGTACTATTCATATATCCAAATTATATTTACTTAAATCCTTTCTTGTTCCCAAACTCTCCTTAAATCTTATTTCTGTTAGATAATTATATGAACATGGTGTTAACTTATCCTTTTTGAGTCGTGGTTGCATTATTCAGGATCCACAAACTGGCAACATCCTTGGAGAGGGTGTAGGGTTAGATGACTGTTTGAACTTACTGCACTAAATTTTCCTTCAAAGCTTGTTGTTAGTGTTGTCACTTCTCATACATGGCACTCTCTCTTAGGTCATCTTTCCACTGCTAGATTAAGGTGTTTAATCTCTAGCGATACTCTAGGTTATGTTAAGACTAAACATTTTTAAGGCCCCAAATTTCACCTTATTTGGAATGATACATGTCCATGAAAATAAATGAGATAGGTGTTAAAATTGTGATATGAATTGTATATGTCTTGAATTTCTAGTTTAATCGATTATACTTAGTGACTTGGAATTAATTGTTACCATTAGAGAATTGAGGTATTAAAAATATACATTTGGACTAGGAAAATGTCAAGTGGCAAGATAAGTTGATACATGAAAATTCAATGGCATTTGGCATAGCTAAGGTATTGACAAATGGCAGTATAATTGAATGACAAGTGGCAGCATTGATTAAGGGATAAGTGGCCTGATTGAATTGTGACAATTGGTAGCCTAAAATGGAGAACAAATGGGAGTTATGCATTGATGACATGTGCCAATGCATAATTGAGACACCTAGCAGCTTAGGTGTTAAGCTTTTGCAAGGAAGTTTATGTAGCCCTCATTTTTGCTTCTGTCCACCAAAATCATCCCTTCTTCTTGCTCTGAATTTTACTTCAATTTTGATGTATTATCACACAAAACTTGTTGCCATATACTGCATTAAGAAGCTACCTCAAGTTATCTTCTATGCTACTGTCTTTTAGGTGTTAAGATCATCTTACACTTACCTAGATTTTGGAAGTATATTTGTTGCATGAAGGGCTGGTTTGGTTAGTTCTTTGAAGAAGGAACTTGAAGATAATTAGGTAAGGGAATTCTAACTTGATGGCATGTTGTAACATGAATTCTATGTTACTTGAATTGGAGTGGAATATGTGTGGAATAGATAATATAATAAGGTCTAGAAAATGATGCTTGTTTGATGGATTTTGCTATGGATTTTGTTGCATGAAAGACAATGGCTTGTGAGTTGCCAAATGAGTAATTTTGAGTTGAAATTGGATATGAAATTGATGAGGAGTTGGCATATAATTGAGGTATACTTGAAGCATGATTTAGGGATTGTCATGTTGGTGTTTTAAAATTTGGAAGAAGATGTTTGGATCTGGAATTCGCAGGAAAATAGGTAGTCCACGATCTTGGAACTCATCCCATGATCGTGGGCAAATGCATTAGCTTTTGTCGCCTTAATATGGTAATCTTTATCGTGGGAATGTACCCCACGATCGTGGGCAAGGCCTTAATATGGTAATCTTTATTTTATGTAATTGTTGAACCATAGTAGGATAATATACCTTACATTGGTATAATTGAAGTTGATTAGGGTTTGTAATGAACCTAGTTTGGGATTATATTAATTGGTTAAAGGTTGAATAGGTTTTGGATTTTCAATTGAGGTAATAACTTATGGAATGTGTTATTTTAATTACAAGTATCTAATGTGGAACTTATAAGTTATTAAAGAAATGAAGTATACTTATGAACACAAATGTGATTTAAATGATATAAGTGATGTGTTAGTTATGAATGTTTGTGAATTGGGAACTTAGGTGAGTAAATGTAAAATGTAATTACTTAATGCCTCATTGGTATATTGATGCAAATGCTTAAATTCACAAGGAATAATGAGTTTGTTCAAGTGTGAATAAATATATTCAGTTTGAGCATAAGAACATAAATTCATACTTATGCATTATTTCATTGTCAAGTGATTATGAAATGTAAAATGTTTCATTTTAAAACTGTCAATTCCTAGTTGTGGGTAAATAGACATGCCTAGAAGGGGTTTGCAGCTGCTCCTGTAACTTGACACTAAGGTGTCCCCTGATTATTAACACTATGATGTCCCCTAATTATTGACGTTAAGGTGTCTCTTGATTATCGATATTACGGTATCCCCTGATTTTGAGACATAAGTCTCCTCTGTTCTGTGATACCAATCATGGTATCTTCTATTCTTGTCCCTTTACTCACTTCTTTAAAAAGGACTAGCAGGCTAATCTATTTGTGTTATGATATATGATCTGCTCTAATGCAAGCTAAATTTTGTTTTGATACAAATAAGTCTAATATGTTACAAGTTATGTTCTAATCTGACACAATGATATCCTGTTATGAGATTTTGAGTTCTGTTCTGAAACAAGATAAGTTCTAATTTGATACAAGATATATCCTGATCTGAAACAAGTTATATTCTGATCTGAAAGTATGATATCCTGTTCTGATACTTGTACATTCTTTTATCATATTTAAATGTTTTGTTTTGTATTGATGAATCATATTATGTTTTGAGTCGCTTAACGTTTGGATTACTCTTTAATATGAACAATTAAAGATTGCTTATGATATGATTTGATTTTGTACATGTGACTGCTAGACAACAATTAGAGATGGTCGCTAGTTTATATCTTGTTTAGTTGCTCCCCACTAAGCTATATGCTTAGCACGGTGGTTCTGCCTCCGTGTAGGTTCTGATTTAAATTGGGACAAAGACAACTGCAGTGGCCAAGAAGACGATGTTTTATTTTGGAAATGTTCAATTCGTTTTATGGTTGTACTCATTATGATGAGACCCTTTTGTATTTTATCTGTAAAGTTTGTAATAACTATAATAAAGGTTGGATTTGAATTTTTAAAGCTTGTATTATGATATCTATACAATGTGTATAAGGGTAACTTTTGTCAAGAATAAATTGTTGGACCCCATTTTCAGAGTCCAGCATCAGACACGGAAGCATGAAACTTGAGCATGGAGGGAAGACTTAGAAGTTGAAACTTTAGAAGAAAAATCCTTCGGAAGCAAAGGCGGGCGTCGCTGCAGCGACCTGTTGTTTCGCCGCGGTGAAACCTTTCGGGAATTTTACGCCGCGGCGAACTCGCGATTTTAACTGCGCTGCGGCGATCAAATGGTCTCGCCGCGGCGAAAGCCTATTGAAACAGAACCCATAATTTAAAATTTTCAGCCATTTTCATCAAAACAACCCAACATAAAATAAACTTGAACACAAACACAACCTATCTTCCAAAATTTTATTCTCATGGTAAAACGATTTAATGCGAAGGGTTTGAAGCTAAAACAATATCAACCATATCTCATTGATAACCAAAAGAAGAGTTTTACAAAGCTTTAATGGCATTTCAAGCCATAATACATCAGTTGAGTTCAAGAACCAAAAATACAAAATACACTTGAACTAATAAAACTTGAAATGCGGCTAAAGCCTTGAATTCCCTAAACTCTAACAAAATACAAAAGTATGTCAATTCGGAGTGATGTCGTACCCTTGACCTACTCGATCTCTTGCTCATCACCTGAATAGGGGGAGGAGAATGGGGGGTGAATTATAAAGCTCGTAGGTAACAGATTTATAACCAGTAACAAGCAAAACCATTGAAAACTTATTTCCCATTGTAATAAAAATTCACATCGAGTCACAAAGCACATATTTATCAAATTCTCAACCACATTTTCACTAATGCAAATCAGGTATGCATGAATCTTGTTGATGTATCATGATCACAATGCACATCAAAATGGTCTGGAAGGTCCATAAACAGAACGAGCTAGCACAACTTCCTAAAAAGGGTCCTGTATAGTCGTGAATAGAACGAGCTAACACAATCCCACATAGTGGTTTTGTGTAGTCGTGAACATGAGGGAGTCCATGAAGGAGCTCCA
>JAOSBL010000210.1:24180398-24190677 GCA_027568915.1 Erythroxylum roraimae
TAGTCCTGGGAACATAATTAATTTGTTCTTCCGCACAGTAGGTATGAGATACTTACACCGGGAATCCCCAACATGTTCAGCATCTCCGGATTGTGTTACAAACCCTGCAGGAAAAACAATTGTATATCAAGCTAAGCAAGTGTCATTTTTGGCTACAGGAAGTATCTTTTCTGGGACATGTCTCTTCTTAAGGGATTAGAGTTGATCCTGGTAAGATTGAAGCAATAGTTAACTGGAAGCCACCACGGAATGTGACAGAAGTGAGAAGTTTTCTGGGTTTGGCAGGTTACTATCGTCAGTTTGTGAAGGGGTTCTCGGTGATAGCATCCCCTTTGACTAAATTGCTACAAAAAGAAGTGAAATATAAATGGTATGTTAGATGTCAGACTAGTTTTGATCAATTAAAAAGAATGCTTACTGAAGCTCCTGTATTGGCTCAACCCACTTTTGTTAAGGAATATGTTATGTTTAGTGATGCATCTAAAAACGGTTTGGGTTGTGTTTTGATGCAGGATGGAACGGTAATTGCATATGCCTATAGGCAACTAAAGCCTCACGAATAGAACTACCCTATATATGATCTTGAGCTTGTAGCAGTAGTGTTTGCTTTGAAAATTTGGTGACACTACTTGTATGGTGAAAGTGTAGGATCTTTATTGATTATAAAAGTCTAAAGTACTTGATTACCCAAAAGGAACTTAATATGAGACAATGATGTTGGTTAGAACTGTTTAAAGATTATAATTGTATTGTGGACTATCATCCTAATAAGGCTAATTTCGTGGTTGATGCCTTAAGTCGAAAGACTATTTCGGCATTATCAATGCAACAGAGTGAATGGGGACTTGCATCTGATGGGACTTTAATAGCTTAGTTAAAAGCTAGGCCTGCCTTGAGATAAGAGATCTGTGACGCTCAAAAAGTTGATGATAAGTTGCAACAATGTATCTTGGCAACTCGGGAAGGCAAACAACCGGACTTTTTTGTGAAAGGAGATGCTGATTTATATTATAAGGATCGATTGTGTGTGCCAGCTAATGATGAGTTAAAAAGAAGGTTATTGTTTGAGGCCCATAATATTGTCTTTACTATGCATTTTAGTGGAAATAAGATGAATGAAGATTTGAAACAGCATTACTGGTGGTCAGGTTGAAACGTGATGTAGTGGATTATGTATCTAAATGGTTAACATGTCAGCAAGTTCAGGTTGAGCACCAGGTTCCATCTGGTTAGTTACATCTTATTTTGATTCCTCTATGGAAATGGGATAACATTACTATGGATTTTTTAACTGGATTTCCTCTCACTTAAAGGAAGCATGATGTTGTGTGGCTGATTGTGGATAAGTTCACCAAGTCCGCTCATTTCTTACCTGTTCATCCTGATTATTCATTGGATAGGCTTGCAAATATATATGTGAATGAGGCAGCGAGGTTGTATGGAGTAACATTGTCTATTATTTCTGATCATGGTCCTCGATTTACTTCAATTTTGGAAACGTTTGCAAAAGGCATTGGGAACTCAAGTCAAGTTTAGTACCCAGACAGATGGACAATTTAAACAGGTTATCCAGATACTAGAAGATATGCTTCGAGGTTCTGTGTTATAATTTCCGGGGAAGTTAGGATAATTATCTTGCTCTAATGGGGTTTGCTGATAACAATAGTTATTAGACTAGCATTGGCATGGCTACTTATGAAGCATTATATGGTAGGAAGTGTAGAACTCCAATATGCTGGACTGAATTATGTGAAAACAAGATGATTGGGCTTGATATTGTAAAAGTTACTGAAGAGAAAGTTAAAGTTATCCAACAAAGATTGAAAGCTGCCAATGATGGGCAGAAGTCCTATCCCGATTTAAAAAGAAAAGAAATTAAGTATGAGGTAGGTGATAAGGTATTCTTGAAAATGTCAACATGGAAACAAATACTCCGGTTTGGGAAGAAAGGTAAGCTCATCCCACGATATGTTGGTCCTTATGAGATTCTTAAAAGAATCGGACCAGTAGTTTATCATTTAGCTCTTCGTAAAGAATTAGCCAATTTGTGTCTTGTATTTCATGTTTCTATATTAAGAAGATATCGGTCTGATGATACTCATAAGATTCCTGTACAAGAAATCTAAGTACAACCAGATTATACTTATAAAGAAGGGCCTATATCTATTTTGGCCAGAAAAGTCCGATAACTTAGAAATAAGCAAATACCTCTAGTGAAAGTACTCTGGCAACACCATAGACTCGAGGAAACAATATGGGAACTAGAAGAGACCATAAGAGTTCAGTATCCTTAACTATTTTGATCAGGTATGAATTTCGTGGATGAAATTATTTAAAGGGAGAGAATTCTAAGGCCCTAAATTATACCTTAGTTGAAATGTTACATGTCCATGAAAGTACCTGTGTGATAGGTGTTAAAATTGAGCTATGATTTGAATGTGAATTGCATATGTCTAGAATTTTGGTCTAATGAATTATATTTAGTGATTTGGAATTAATAGCCACCATTAGAGAATTGAGGTATTAAAATACATATTTGGACTAGGAAAATTGTCAAGTGGCAAGTCAAGTTGGTACATGGAAAATTAGAATGACTAAGCTTATGAGTTAGTGACATTTGGTATAGCTAATGCATTGACATTTGGTAACATTGATTGAGTGACAAGTTGCCTAATTGAATTGTGACATTTGGTAGCACTCATTAAGCGACAAATGGCTTAATGGTAGTATGACAATTGGTAGCTTAAATGCAGGACATATGTGATACATGCATAGTGACATATATTGTTACAATTTGATGACACCTAGCATTGGATGAGAGAAGTTTCTACTAGAGTAATTTCTATTTTTCTCATTCTTCACCATCTTAGACTCTCTCTATCGAAACTTTCTCATTCACACCTCCTGGAGTTTTTGCTTGATTTTGGGTCATCAACGCTTAAGAATCCTTGCATGAGACTGCATCAAGAATGTTATTTTATACTACCTTCTATGTTGTTATCATCTTAGTGTTAAGATCATCCTACATCTATCTTGATTTTGGAAGTATTTTGGTGCGTGAAGGGCTGGATTACTTGGTTCTTTGAAGAAGGAACTTGAAGTTAATTAGGTAAACGAATTATAAACTTGATAGTATGTATTATTACAAGTTCTATGATGATTGAATTGGAATGGAATATGTGTTAAATTGATAATACAATGAGATCTGGAAGATGATGCTTGTTTAATAGGTTTTGCTATGGATTTTGTTGCATGATAGACAATGGTTTGTGAGCTAATAAATGAGTGATTTTGAGTTCAAAGTGGATATGAAATTGATGAGCAGTTGGCATGTAATTGAGGTATACTTAAAGTATGATTTAGGGATTGTCATATTGGTGTTTTGGAATTTGCAAAAGGAGATATATTTAGATTTGGAATTCGCAGGATAATAGTCAAGCCACGATTGTGGCACTCATCCCACGATCGTGGGCAGATGCATTAGCTTCTGTCATGATCGTGGGAATGTACCCCATGATCGTGGACAAGGCCTTAACATGCTAATCTTTGTTTTATGTATTGTTGAACTAGAGTAGGATAATATACCTTACATTGGTATAATTGAAGTTGATTAGGGTTTGAATTGAACCTAGTTTGAGATTAGATTAATTAGTTAAAGGTTGAATAGGTTTTGGAATTTCAACTATGTTAATAACTTATAGAAGGTGTTATTTTGATATCAAAGTGTCTAATTTGGAACTTATAAGTTATTAAAGAAATGAAGTACATAAGTTATTAAAGAAATGAAGCATACTTATGAACTCAAATCTGATTTAAATGATATAAGTGATGTGTTAGTTATGAATGTTTATGTATTGGGAACTTGGGTGTGTATCTGTAAATTGTAATTACTAAATGCATCCATTGGTGCATTATTCCAAATGCTTATGTTTATAAGGCATGTTAAGTTTGATCAAATGTGAATGAGTATGTTCAAGTTGAGCAAAGTGGAATAGAGTCATATGTTTGGCAATATATCTTCTACATGAGAATTCTGAAATGTGACATGTTTTGTTTTAAAAACTGTCAAGTCCTAGTCGTGGGTAAATAGACATGCCTAGAAGGGTCTGCAGCTGCTCTTGTAACTTGACACTATGGTGTCCCCTGATTATTGACACTACGATGTCCCTTGATTATCAACACTACAGTGTCCCCTGATTATTAACACTACGGTGTCCCCTAATTTTGAGACATAAGTCTCTTCTGTTTCTGATATACCAATCATGGTATCTTCTTTTTTGGTCCCATTACCCACTTCTGTAAAAAGGATTAGCAAGCTAACTTGTTTTGTATTCTGATATATGTTTAGTTTTGATATAAACAAGTTCTAATCTAATACAAGATAAGTTTTGATTTCATACAAAACATATTCTGATCTGATACAAGTCATATTCTGATTTGAAATAGTTATATCCTGTGTTGATATTCAGTTATGATACATGTACATTCTGTTCTGATATTAATGAGTTTTTTTAATGCAAGAAAGTTCTATATTGATGAATCATAATTTGATATGAGACACATAATGTTTGGACTGCTTTTTAATATGAACAATTAATGATTGTTGTGATATGATCTGATTCAGTATATGTGAATGTTAAGCGATTGTTAGAAACAATCGCCAGTTTATTTCTTATTTAGCTATTCCCCACTAAGCTTTATGCTTAGCACAGTGGTTTTGCCTCTGTATAGGTTCTGATAAGAAGATTTAAAGTCTGGGACAAAGACAACTGCAGTGGCTAAGATGAATGTGTTTTGTATTGGAAATGTTCAATTTGATTTGTTTTTGAGTTATTTTTGGGTTGTAATTAGTGTAATGAGACATTTTGTATATTTGTGGATATGGTTTGTAATATCCTATAAATGGTTTGTAATAAACTTAACACAGGTTGGCTTTTAACATTATGGCATGTATTTGGATAAGTACAATACGTTTGATATGTTCTATTTAAAAACATCTAACGAAAGGTAATGTATATGGCTTGAGTTTCTGAGAATGCTTTAAAATGTTTGGTATGTCTTGGTTCAGTTTTGTGTAACATTTGCATATCCTCCAAGGTGGTACGTAGGTGTTACATAATTTCCTTTAGCATGAATTATGGTCAATCTTAAATTTCAATGTTTAATCACCCGATTCATATATGGTAAGTCATATTTCATTTATTTCTAGATGTTTACAAAGTTTCATAAACATTCGAAAAGGTTTGAATGTGATTTGATAAACATCATAAGCGAAAAATTCAAAATAGTGTGCCATTTTGGGCTAGGCATGTGGTAGGGAATCAAGGGACACATGGTGGGGAAGCCCACTATGTGGGTCTATAAATGAGGGAAAAAAATCAGTACAGAAGCAAATTACATGATGAGGAGGATTTCCTACCCGTCACGTTCCCTTCCATAATTCATAACTCCATTTTTTCTATAATTTTCATATATCAAATTTTCACATTAGGCTTTAAGGTCTTCTAGAAAATTTTCCTCTATGTCTCTCATTTCCTTATCATTAAAAATTCGTCCATTTGAACTTCTAAATCATGAGATATGCACCAAACATCCCAAGTTGCTCCAAAACAGGGGTGTCATCTTGTCGCCATTTTCAATCTCAATTTCTGATTTCATCCAGCCTAAATTAGGTTAGGGTCGCTTCTAGATATATTTTTTCATATGTCTTAAGTTTCATCTCCAATTTCAATTACCCAATGTTAAGGTCTATAGACTGAGTTATGGCCAAAACAATGGAACTGGTTCAAGCGAATCTATGATAGAATGACATTAAACTTTACTCTCTTATCATATTCAACCAATTCCATTCAAATGGATAGGAAATGAGAAGAGGAAAATCTAGGATTAAAAACCCAAAATGTACAATCCCTCTCTCCACTCTTATATACCCATTTCATGCAATTTCTAGAATTACACTTATGCTTCAATCCTATTGGATCATGTGTTGACTATGGGGAAATTTTCACATTTGGTCCTTCTTCTTCCTTTAGTTCCCACATTGGCATATAATATGATCATTCGATTTCATTCTAATCCATATTTGACATATAATTACGCATGTCGATGCCAAAATGGACAAATTACCAATTTACTCATGTCTTTTAAATTAATTACCATTATGTCCCTTACTATGCTTAGATGTACTTAATTCTTTATGTTCACTTCTTCATACAACCTAACAAGCTATAATGATTCTAAGGTATATATTAGGGCCTAAAACTAACAAGTTCTTGTAGCGATAGTATATTAGTTCCCATAACCTGACCTATTATAAAGGCACCCTGGCTGAAATCAATGTAATTTTCCAAAACACTTTTTAATATATGAGCTAGCAATTTGGATATGATTTTATACACCATATTGCAATATGAAACTGGCCTAAAATCAAAGAAAAGTAACCTATTCACCTTTGTGGGATTAAATGTTATAAATGTGTTGTCAAGTTCAGTCAACAATTACATTTATCTGGGCCAAGTGCCTTGAATGGGTTCAGAGTCTTCAATGCATCTTCAATTTCCTGAATTGTGGTAGGTTTTGTCGATAACTGAACTTTTTAAGGAGTAATATTAAATTGCATGAGTTCTCTCAGAGAATTTTGAGATCAAGTGGCTTTGGATGGGGCCTTCAAGAGATTGGAGAAGTAATCAAAGGCTCCTTGTATCAAGGATTATTGAGAATTCAATTATTGGTTGTCATGCATCAAGGAGGCAATTTTTTTCTTGCTTTTTTTGGATTTAATAACCATGCGGAAAAATGTTGTATTTCTGTCTCCCCCTTTCATCCATTCAACCCTTGACCTTTGTTTCATCAATGAGTATTCATAAGTAAGAGCACTGGTGAGGTGTTGTATAGCGACCCTTTCTTGATTCTACATATTGGAATAGTGAGGATTAGCTTGGAGTTTAGATTGAATCTTCTCAAATGCAATTTTTATATGTTTAGAAGATGGTGTATATTTTCAACATTATGCTGGAAGAAAATTTTCATTTCCTGCTTGATGAGAAAGAGTTTCCTGGCAGGGATAAATTGCTTGGAGCCTAGTATGTAGACATTTAAAGCATTCAGAATACAAGGATCAAATTTAGCTAGATCAGTAAGGAAGTTATTAAATCTAAAGGGTGAATAGGTTCTTTCTAAATCCTGATGAGCTACTAAAGCTGAGTGATTCGAAAGGCTTTGATTATCGAACATAGTGTAACTGTCTGGATAGGTTGTGAAACACAAATGATTGGACATGCTTCTATTGACTTTCTTCTTAATGTAGTTTTTCCTATCTTGCTTGTTACACTAGGTATAGAAGTTAACTCCCCTAGGAAGATCTGAAAACTAAATGTCAAATAGACATTGTCTTATCTCAGTGCAAGGGTTACTAATAGATTTGATCTCTTATGCTTCCTCAGGTTTGATGAAAGCATTGAAGTCTCTAATAATAAGCCAGGGTTGTGAGATTGTTGTTGACAAAGTTTTAAGCTAATTCAAAATTTCAGATATTTGGTAAGCCCTATCATGAGCATATATAAAGGAAATAAAGGACCTATCTGATTCCTTTCTAACCACTTCAAGATAGATCACTTGATATCATGTGAAAGCAACATTGGTAGTTACTATAAGAGTGTTATAAACAACCAATATTCTATCATTGGGATGATGACTATAATTAGTAATCAGGTTCTAATGTCTAGGTAAAAAATAAAGAAGGTTGCATTTAGGGAGTTTAATATGAGTCTTTAAGAAACCTGCACTTGATACTTTATTCTAAAATACTAAGTTCCTCATCAATTTTTTTTGGTATGAGGGGCATTAGCCCCTCTGATGTTCCATGCTAAAATATTCATGGTTTCGAGTCCCTAGCTGAGAAATTTTTCTTTCTACTTGATCTCCTTTTAACCCAGGTTTAAACTTCTCATCCAATTTAGGATTCTTGCTTGGAGTGGTTTGGCTATTATTATCGAGCTCACATTCTGTATGTTCATCTGAGAGAGGTGCAAAATCCTATTGTTTTTCTATAACCTTATTTGAAAGACTATTATTTTCAATTATTAGTTGAGTTTGCGCAGGAGGTTACATATTTGGAATTGTCTATGCATCTTCTTCTGTGGTAAAACCTAGCATTTCTTTATATTCACTTATCTTAAAAATTCTACATATTAGTTTCCATGTTTTCTTAACATTGCATTATGGTTTCTAAGCATAAGAAGCATTAAGTTAATCTTCAAAGGTCTTTAGGCATTCATCACAACGAATGACTGGGATACTCTCTGGTAATTCTGACATGGATGTAACCAGTACACAAATTTGAGCAAATTGAACTCTCTTTACCTCATCATTCGCTTGTTATATACAAATTGTCTTACCATGAAGCTTACAATGTAACTAAGTCCAGCTTGTTGGACCCCATTTCTGGAGCCCAACAACCGGAGTCATAAATCATATGCTTATTACCCTACAGGGTTATTTGCCATAATTCCACAAGGTTGGTGTGCCCACACTAGTCAATCACCCAAATTGCAATAAGACTTCTTCAAAGAAATGGTAGCTCTAAGTCTCTAGTTTGTTTTGAAGCAAGAGTCTTCTCAATCGGAGTTTTACAACTCAAGATATACTTAAAAAGCTAAAGTGTGTTTATACCCCAATCATGCTCTCCCAACCGACCTCTCACTTACTCTAATGCAAACCTTCTCAAAACAACTCCAAAAGATACAAATTTTTATGGATAGGTAGTACAATATGTTAGGAATCCGTTGCTTTAAAAATCACTTCATTTGGAGGTCAGATGAGGAAGTTATACCTGAAAGAATCGAACATGTTTATACCATCGATCAATTTGTACCTATCTTGGCGCAATTGCTATAACTCCCACTACAAATGTCAAATTGACTTCATTTTTAGACGATTTGAAACAAGACTTCTAATGTTACAACGTTTATGAAGAACTTGGAGACAAATTCTACCTCCTGAAGGATCAAAAGTAGAACAAAAGATGACGATACAGACTAAGACGATGCAGAAAGTCAAACTAAGGCGGTCAGACTAAAACGGTCAAATTAAGACGATGCAGAAGTCAAACTAAGACGATGCAGGAGGTCAAACTAAGACAATGCAGAAGGTTAAACTAAGACGATATAGAAGTCAAACTAAGACGATGCAGAGGTCAAACTAAGACGATATAGAGGTCAAACTAAGACGATGCAGAAGTCAAACTAAGATGATGTAGAGGTTAAACTAAGACGATGCAAAGGACAAAAAGATGATGCAGAGGTCAAACTAAGACGATGTAGGAGGTCAAACTAAGACTGAAGGAAAACTAATACTAAATAGAAGGTCACTATAAGAAGATACCCCAACTGGGTCTTCCTCACACCCCGAAAAGTTCTAAATCACTTTCTAAACTCTCCAGAGCATCTCCACTCATAAGGACCATAACTTTCGGCTTAGATGTCCAAAAATTTCATGCTATATACCGTTGGAAAGATAAATGAAAGAGCTATAACTTTCTAGAAGATAACCTTTCCTAAATCAGCGAAGATCAACCCAGATATTTTCCTCAAGTCAGTACACAAATTTTCCCCTAATGTAACCTTGAGAATCATGGGCAAAAAAAATCATAAGCCATTAGTATCAAAAGATCGTAGTTTTACAAAGCTTTAATGGGGCATTTCAAGGCCCAATACGTCAATGTTTCAAAAGAAATCCCAAAACACAAAAGATACATGAACAATAAATTGCTCAAAATGCAACTAAAGCCTTTGTTTACAAGATTAGCTTGAAATACAACAACATTTCAAAAGTGGAGCGAAGCTTTGGCCCTTGACTACCTAATCTCCTACTCATCACCTGCTTATGGGGAGGAAAGTGGGGTTGAGTTTAAAGCCCGTGGGTAATAATTTTATAGTTTGCATCAAGCAAGAACATTTTTTTAAAACATTTTCAATGCAAAAATTCATGTGTATGCAAATCATGAATGCATTACTCTCACCAACTTATCATGAACACATAAACACATCAAATGGTTTGGGTAAGTCCAAAACATGATGCACTACACATTTCCAATGAAATGGTCCTGTGTAGTTGTGAATTCTTGAGGGAGTCCTTGAGGGAGCTCCATGCCACTAGCGGAGAGGTGGGAGAAGCCTATACTTGGGTCAACGTGCACGTGACGATTCTTGAGGGACTACCACAAACCCACATAACACACAGATTTCAAAATCTTGTAAGCTTGATGCCCAAAAAGGCACAT
>JAOSBL010000210.1:24197663-24208490 GCA_027568915.1 Erythroxylum roraimae
TTACTGCTTATTCCGCGTAAATGTGTAATGACTGAAACTGCTTCCTTTTAACGTGGAATGTATTTTCAAAAAAAAATGTATACCGAGTTTTACTGACTGATGTAGTACGCCACCCTCGCGGGGCACAGACTCGGATATCACCAAAGATATCGGGTTCGGGTCACGTGGGAGTGGGGTGTTACAATGTTTGTGTCCAATTGCTACACCAATAATCCATGCTTTCTCCCTCACAAAGTTAGGAAAAGAATCAGAATATAATTGTTCTTGCTATAGCCTTTGATCCTAGCAGAAATCCATTCAATTCCCACCTTGAATTCGTGATGATTTTTGCATGCATGGAGAGCTTAATTAGCTTGATCTTTGAGCTGAAATTTGAGCTAGACAAGTAACTAAAAGATTGGTATTTATGGCATGTTATAATAGAGAATTTATGATGATGAAATTCATATGAATTCTATATCATGTTGATGTTGAAGATGTGCTGGAAAATGGAGAATGAATGGGTACTTTTCTATTCTGTTTTTGCATGTACGAAAATAGTAATATATGGGTTGTTGTATGGATGATTTAAGTTGGGATTTGAAGTATAATTGATGAGGAATTCATGCTAAATATAGGTGTTATTAAGGTGTTTTCGAATCTGGAAAAAATTAGAGTTGCAGGTGTATTCGTAAAAAGTGACTGTTAATGATATAAGTGAGCATAATTTTGTAAGCCTTTGTGTAACCAATATAGAAGTTAAATTAACCTGAAATGAAGTAACCTTAAAGGAAATGAAATCTGGAAAATTTTAGGTATTAGTGATGTCATTAAGCTTGTAAAATTCGTGAAGTATTGAAGGTAGTAAAGTTACACACATTAGTGATGTTGATGACAAATTCTGAAATTTTAATTTCAGCCTTGTGTACATGTCAAACTAGCTAAGAAATTTCACTCTTAATTTGTATATTTGGACTTGATTAAGGCTAGGAATGAGCCTAGATTGTTGCTTGATTAATTGGTTAAGAGTTTGATAAGTTTATGCAGTTAATTGATGTCATAACCTAAAAAATGGACTGTTTTGATGTGGTTGAGTTCAAATCTGGAAATTTTGATTTGTTAAAGGAATAAATGAGTTCTTTTAATGCAAACTTGATCTTAAGGACATGAGTAATGTCTATAAGGTATCGATGAATGAGCATTGAAGAACATGGGGTAATTATGAATAAGAATTGGGTAAATGTATTAATGTATATTGCTGGAAAAAGTTTGGTGAATGTATAACTTTAGCTTGCTGAAATTCCAAATTTAAGTAACAATTATGTATAGATAATGAGAGGCTTTTTGATCACGAAAATGTTCAAGGATAAGTGTAAAGTATGGTTGATGAATTTAGAGTGAATCAAGCTAAAGGTACAAACCTGATTGCAAAGTGATAATATACAAGCTATGACTTTTTGAATGGTCAAGAATTGTGAATAAGGATATATACCTGGGATAGTCAATTGAGCATGCATTGAACATAACTCATATACATGTGTATGATTGAGTACTTATTTGATCAAACAAGTTAGTAATGTGTACATATGTGTGTATTGCATGATTTAGAAGCACAAATTGACCGACAACTTTCAGACATTGTCGACTCGTCAAAGCAATAGCTATCTGGAGCATACTATGAGTTAACCTAGATGGTTACTCACTATATTTGAATTGTTCTTAATTAACTGTTAGATATTGAACTGTTACTGATATGATTGTGTTAATTCTGGAAATTGATGGTCCGAAGAGTTTGATATTCGGGACTGTATTGGAAGTGTTTGCAAATTGAATGTGAATATAAAAATTGTGTTCTCACTTCTCAATTATATTTTGAATACCGGACTTAGATCCAATGAATGTGCTATATGATTGTGTACATTGAATAAGAGTTATTGATAGCATAATATGTGATTTGATGCATTTTTATTACATTGATATGCATGATCAGATAAATGAGTTGTGACTAGAGTGATCAACGTGAAAAAGAGCTTAAACCTCATAAATGTGCACACAGAGCCACAGGCTCAATGATTAATGAGCCTGGTATCCATAATAGGTATGAGGCAGTATCTGAAATGAGCCCGGTATCTACAATGGATACAGGACAATTAAATAGGCGCTCGGTCACTACAAAATAAAAATAAAAATCGAGTCTCGTGTGCATTGCATATATATCTTTACATGTATCATGTGAATCATTGTAAAGAATGACTTAATTGAGTTGATATAATGTTATACTATGTTTGTGTACATGTGAATGATTGTGAAAAAAAGAGTACTGAATTATGTTGATATAATGATCTGCAATACTTGTATACATTTTGATTATATGAATGATTAAGGTGAAAGATTGATTTGTTCTGAAAAGATTATATGACATGTTTGTATTATAATGTGCTTATTGAGATATATTGTATAGTTTGATTTGGTATACAAAGTTGTATGGGAATTGATTCAAGCTAATGTGATATACTTGTGAATTTGGTTGTATACTTGTGATGTTGTGTTTTGACTCGAGTGAGCACATCGATGGTTCATTGAGTTTGCAAAACTCATCAAAATTGCAATATTATTTTTCAGGTACTGATGAGACCTAACTTCTAAGGCAATCTAGTAGCAGTCTAGTATTGTCAATTTTAGAATCAGGAATGGCTTAAAGGTCTGGTTAGCTGATGTCTGAGGAGTTTAGATAGATTGTTTCTTATAGCATCTCATTTCATGTTTGATATTTTGTAAAGAACAGTATACTCTTAGATGTTTTTGTAATGTACATATGTGGATTATGAGATGTAATGACAATGTAAATGATGTTTGTGAAATGAAACGAGAAATGTTGAACTTATGATCTCTTGTATTCTGTATGATGTCATAATAGTGAATATGATTGCTCTAACATGTCATTCTTATAAGGTATGTTCTTGAATGTCCTCTGGATGTTCGGGTATATGCTCTATGGTAGTGGTGTGTTACAATGCTCCTAACTATTAGTCTTTTAAAGCTTTTAAATATGTGTGCTTTGTTCTATTATAACCTCATGAGCACACCAAATAGAACTAAAAGCATGTTTATGTTGTTTTATAGGTATGACATAGAGCACAGAGGAGATAGATGTTAAGATCTACTATCTTAAAGACTTCGAATCTCTCGACATGTCACTTTTTGGGAACATAAAATGTGTTCCACAATATCAAAATTTTGAGTTAGCAAACCCTCACACAAATTTTTTAAACCCTACCATATCTTTGTTTCCTAAAATTTCTTCTACAAGTTCTTCTTACAACTTCAATAGTTTAACACAACTGACACCTGATTCAATTATATCTTCTTCAGTTGTAGATCCTCCACTTTCACCAAATAGCTCTTCCTTTCTTATTCATTCACCCCCTTGTCAATCCTCTCGAGTAAGTCAACCATCAATTCGTCTTAAAGGTTTCCATGTTTATTATACTATTGTCCCTCTATATGAACCTTACTCCTATCGTGAGACCAGATCCTTTATGGTAGCAAATAATGGTAAAATAGTTTTAGGCTCTCTCCAACACCATTACTTAAAACTGAATTGACCTACATCTAGATAAGCTTATTATTAGCCATAAATGGGTCTACAAAATCAAAACTCAAGCTAATGGATCAGTCGAAAGATACGAAGAATGTTTGGTTGCAAAGGGTTTTACTCAAAAATATGGAATTAACTATAAGGAGACCTTTACTCCAATTGCTTGCTTGACTTCAATCCGCAGTCTTATTGCATTAGTAGCCAATAAGCATTGGGAATTGTTCCAGATGAGTGTCAAGAATGCCTTTCTCAATAATGATCTTTATGAAAAAGTATATATGAAACCTCTACCTCAGTATGGTCATCCACCTAATAAAGTTTATTGTCTTCATAAAGCTTTGTAGATCTTAAGCAAGCTCTTCGAGCATGATTTGCTAAATTTAGCTCCACCATCAACTGTATTGTCTTTACCTCAAGCTCTTATGATCATGCTTTGTTTATCAGAAAAGCAGATCAAGGGTGCGCTCTTCTCCTTCTATATGATGATGACATGATGATAACTAATAACGACACTCAAAGGATCGTTACTCTGAAATCCTATCTTCATCAATAATTTGAAATGAAAGATTTAGGTCCCCTCAGCTATTTTCTAAGTCTTCAAGTATCTTTTGATGATTCATACTACTACTTGTCTTAAGCTAAGTGTGCTACTGATCTTATCTCTCGTGCTAGCCTTATTGACACTAAGATTGCTAGCACTCTCGATTCTAATGTTCATATCTCTGCCATTGATGAAACTCCTCTGAGTGATGGTACACTTTATCGACAGCTAGTTGGTAGTCTTATATACTTTATTGTCACTTGTCCAGATATTGCTCATGTTGTTCCCATTGTTAATCAATTCATGTTTACACCTCGCACCACTTACTTTTCAATTGTTCTCCGTATACTTTAGTACAATTAAGGAAGCCTATTTCATAGGCTTTACTTCAGTAATTCATCTTCATTGAACTTACTTGCATACTTTAATACAAACTGGGCTAGAGACCTAGTTGATCACTGATCTACTACTAGCTATTGTTTCTTTCTTGGCACATCTCTTATTTCTTGGAGCAGTAAGAAACAAACAATTGTCTCTCACTCAAGCACTGAACTAGAATATTAAGCCCCAGCTAACACTACCTATGAACTTTTATGGTTACGATGATTACTTTAAGACATATATGTCTCCTTTTCTTCAGCAGTTACTCTCTTTTGAGATAATCATAGTGTTATACAGATTGCTTACAATGATGTCTTTCATAAACGAACTAAACACATCAAAATCGATTGTCATCTTATGCGTCATTGTGTGCTTCAAAGAACTATAAAACTTGTCTCAGTCTCACCCCAATCACAAATTGTTGATCTTTTTATGAAATCACATCCACCTTGACGTTTTCAGGATCTTCACTCCAAACTCAAGTTATCGTCTTCACTACCACCTTGAATTTGAGGGGAGCTGTTAACATAATCTTCGAAAGTCAAACATCAACATACATTTAATCTTAATTTTCTCCCAAAATCATGTACAATAATACTCTGTAATTATTAGTTGATTTTTTTCTTTAGTTGGACTCACCTAAAGTGTATAAATAGATAGATGTACATAATATTGAGCATAAACATAAACACAGAAAGTCTTTCGTTATTCCATCTTTACTCTTTATTCTACATAAATAATTAGAATTGTATCCATCATCATTCTTTGTGGCCAATAATAATTAGAACTGTATTTATTCTTTAAAATTAGTTGATTCCAATATGTTCAAGTGAATGAATTATGATTGGGACGGACAAGGACGAGCTAGGAATTTGTGTAAGGTCAACTTTTTTGTAATCAACGAATAATATCTTTAACTTACAAAAATTTTAATTACATGGTTTAAAATTTTGGCATCCACTAAAAAAGATTGATATAAGTTCTTTTATAATCTATAAATGACGTAAAAATCTTGTACTATCTATATAATGAATAGTTCCATACTTAATATTGTTATTTTTTTAACTAAAAGGTCATTCTTGCATAATAAATAATAGATTTATAGATCAAAATTGATTATTTTTTACTCCTAAAAAATTTGTGTAATTTAATGTCAAAAAAATTATGGTGGATCCGTAAAAAGATTTAGCAAGAAAACTGTATGCCGATAATTATTTAAAAGAAAGTACATATCTTCTATCCTATTTTTTATGTAAGACTTCATATCAAGAATTTAAGTAGATTCAATTTCTGATGGAGATGTCACCTCCTTTATAGTTATGGACCTGCAGGAGCAAAGGACGGCTGGTGTGCACAGTGACTTAAAAAAGGTCAATTTCCTGCTACGAGGCAAAGTCTCTGCAATAATTGTACTCTTGAGCCGAAAACAAAGGCGAATGTTGAATGCAGGCCAGGCCTAATTCAACAAAAAAACAACAATAATTTAGATTTTAAAAAAAGGTTCATGTGCATAAGAGAAATTAGCAACAACTTGATCACTAGCTAACAGGCAGATAACTGTTATCTTCTTGTCTGTAACACAAGCATTCAAGTCAAATGAAGGAACAAAAATTACCTGTTACTTTGTCTTTCTCCAGAGAGCTCTCACCATTCAAAAGGTGGTAGAACACCGTGTACTATCTATCCGTTCAACAAAGATTGACCCATCAGATCACTATCAATGCAATTCGTCTACATCGTTGCCCCCTTATTGCAGAAAGCATCGTCCCACACATTTTTTGTCAGTTCTTGGAAAGTATCATTGCCTCTCCCTACACAACTTTTGTCCATTCTCAAATAGTCCCCAGGACATATCTATATCTTAGAACCAAAGAAATCTATCCAGTACACACATTGAACGGTAACCATGGACTCGGAAACAGGAGTCTTCCTGTTATTTGCCAACTAAACCACAAGTTTGTATACTCTTGCAGCTCATAATCAAGTTGGCAAAAAGTCCCACTTCAAGATTAGTGTTATTTGTTGTAGGGATGAAGCAGAATCTAATTTCTTCTGAGAGTTTAGGTACATTTTCCAGTCCAGGTGTATCAAGCTATCAGGATAAAGGGTGGTGCTCAGAGAGGGTACCACGTCAATCACGCGGCGACAGGAGGCATATCGGTGTACTGAGGCCTTTTTATAGTGGCAGGGCATTGCCTTCCAAGTGGGATGACGCTGAAAGGTGGATCTGCAGTCCTGTTTTTGGGGATGCTGCTACCTCTCAATCTCGGCTTCAAAGACGTCCCAAGTCGAAAAGTGGGCCTATTGTGCCTCCTGGGGTTGGACAATATTCCAATTACTCGCCTTCTTTGCAGATTTTTGATGGCGCTTCTTTGAAGAATTTCATGAAAACTCCGTTTTCGACTGGAGTTTTGATGCCCCACGGAGTTGCTATCCGTTATGGAGGACTTGGAAATGATGGACATGCTACTGTAGCTAGTCTGTCAGACGTGGTGAGCGGATGTTCGTTCCCTAGCTCTCAAGGTATGGCTTCTGTAGAGATTAGAGATTGAGAGTGAACTAATAACCATTTTGGTGGAGTTAAATCACTTGACGTGTCAAGACTTGAAAATATATTTCATGAGCATTTACAGGTGAGAAGAAAATACAAAGCATGAGTTGATGTATATAATCAACGAAATATTCTCAATTATTCTCTTATCCCTCTCTTTTGGAGCTAAGGAATGTGAAAGTTAGTCTATATCTTGGAGTTTCCACAGGATAGTCTTGAGAAGAACCAACTAGCTCATTATGATGCCTTTTTGCCCATTCCTTGTTTCTGAGTTCTGTACATATTTCAAGATTCCAGCTTTAACGTAACAATTTTATTCTGATGTTAGCTGCTCACTTGTTGAATCGAATTTACAGATGAGAAACTTGACGGCGTGAATAATGAACAAAGTCTGATAACGCGTGACATTTCAAGAAGGGACATGGCAACTCAGATGAGTCCTGAAGGCACCAATCACTCATCTACAACAAGATCCTCATCTCCACCTACTAACCCTCCAGAACTGGAGTCTCAGAAGGACAATACATCTAAAATGGAAGTGAGGGAAGTGCGTGTCGACAAAAGATCCACCATGATTAATAGATGGTCAAAAAGACCTTCTTGCATAAGCAATAAAGGATCAGCAGGTTTAAAGGACTACAAGGAAAATTACAGACAAGCTAGGAAGTCATCTTGGGATATTTCAGATGCAGCATCAGACTTTTCCATGTATGTGTTAATCTCTGCATTTTATTTTGGATAGCCTTCCCAGGACTTTCAGTTTGTAGTTTTCATCAAACAAATGGATTGAACAGCACAAATTTATGAACCATCTTTTAAGGATAGGAAGTATTTTCCTGATCTATTCCGAGTTACAGAAAAGGTTATGAACTAAACTCCAAACACAAGCAGCCATATGACCTTGGGGAAGGAATTGAATTTAACCTATGCAACCACAAGTCATAGCCGCATTCATCATCAATGGAAGTCTATTTTCTGTTCTTTGATAGATAATGAAAATGCCCATAAGTAAGTCTTGTGACTTAAGAGGTAGAGAAAGCCTAGTATGACTTACAGGTAGAGAAAGCCTAGTATCTATTGTACTGCAAAAAGATTCTTGTCAACCCTGAGACGCGTGATAACTGATAATCGCTTTAAAGAAGTAAAAAAGTCCAAGATGTTTTGACCAAAGACATTGGAATCTTACCATATGTAAAGTTTTTTATGTTCACCGAAGCTTACCCAATCCGAACATACTCTATGAAACTTTGACCTTTTGTGGTCATTTCGACTGCAGGTTACAAAGAGAGGAAGCCAAGATTACTGCATGGGAAAACTTACAGAAGGCGAAAGCAGAAGCAGCAGTAAGAAAACTCGAGGTTGGTTATATTCATGTAGCACTGTAACATTGAGTTGTCGAATAGCGTTTGAAAGCTCCTTTTATTTTATTTTATTTTGGTTCCAACTTCCGACTAGACTCTCATGTTTATGGACTCCTCTTCTCATATACTTGGAACTTATTTTCTAATGCTTAGATGAAACTTGAAAAGAAGAGATCATCATCCATGGATAAGATATTGAGCAAATTGAGAAGTGCTGAGACGAGAGCTGAGGAGATGAGAAGCTCGATATTGGTCCCTAAAGATCACCAAATTCCGAAGACGTCCCACAAATTTCCATTTCTCCACAAGCGTGCTCAGTTCCGTTCGTTAAGCAGCTGTTTTCTCAGCGATGCTTTATGATGTTCAGGCCATATCCTGCTGCTCTGTTCTCCGTACCTGGCGGCTCTATCTAGTAGCCGAAGTTCAAGTTTTGTATAGAACCGTGTTTTTCGACACCTCTGTATTCAGAAATTTGCTACATGTGCAAATTCTTTGAGCTGTATTAATCCAGGTAGAATCATCCCGAATGGTTTAATTTAGAAAACCAATCAATAAGATACAAGACCACAACTTCAAAAGCACCATTGAAATGTTTGTCCCTGTGAAGCCTGAACTGCTGGCTGGTTACAGGCACAAGGCCTTCAACGCAACACTTACCACAGCAATCATTACCGACAAAATTCCAGCCTGACCAAAATTTATAAAGCAAGGAGATACCTAGCACATTTAATGTCACCAGTAGCTACGTTGTCTTTTTGCTTCTTGTTACACTTCTTTTTCTTTTTTTCGAATTGTTTCTTAAAGTCTTGTGTCTGTTGTTGCAAATGACATGCATCAAAATAGCAACGTTGGTAAATGACACAGTGCAGGAGTCCAAATGTCCCATTCGTCATTATAGCACGAAGAACAAATACACTAGCCGAAATGGTAAGGCTCCAGCACAAACCCACATGTAATCTTTGGATTCCTTCTCACATTGAGCAGGACCACAATGATACTACAGTACACCAGAAGTTCAGCAGAGAAGACAATTTGTTAACATTAAACAGTTCAAATTATTCAGAGGTAATTCCGGTCCTAAACCTAGCACTTGCCCTCATCTCCTTGTAAACCAGTTACAATCGTAGGGCCAATTGATCATTGTTGGAGGCCATGTGCGCGTGGCTAATATGGTCTATACCTCCAATCTGCTCTCGAAGGTCTAGCACTCCCAATGCCATAACCCCACTGCATGGCAAATAACGAGTTATTTAAAAATATGCTATGCGAGACACATTCTGTTATCCACTACTATAACATCTATCTTTTCTATGTGAATGAAAATAAGCGAAGAGCTGTAAGGAAACTTGAGCTATTTTTCAATTTTCTCTTTATTCGTTGCTATACTTACATCATCAAAAGTCAGGCTTCCATACATCCTACCAAAGTTGCGCATAGGACCACCATAGCCCACAAAAGGTTCAGGGCCATTCATCATAAACGCTCCACTAGGGCCAGCATCATCAAGAGGTGTGGCTGAATCTATAGCAACCTGGATCGAAAGTTTAGATCATAAAAATCATCCACCGAAAAAAGAAAACCATTGACAGATTTTTTTATGATTTTGTGTTATGGCAAGGCTAGGTAAACAGAAGTTTCATGGACTACCTGATGCCCACATATCTCATGGGATCTTCGAGACACACGATCTGCTACACCTTCTTCAGCAAATGTTACAAACCCAAAACCTCTGTGACCACTCCTCTTTGGATCCTACTCTTGTGGAGTATTTTCAATGTTCATCAGGCCGACTCAGAATTATGACTCAACATTACAGTAAAGCAACTGCAACATACCTTTGGAACATAAACATCTAATATATGGCCAAATCTACCAAAATACTGACGCAAGTCTTCTGCAGTTGCTTCCTGTGGAAGCCTGCCAACAAAGATCTTTTTGCCCATCCCTCTAGCAGGTTCTCCTCCTACCCAATGAGGAGAGAAATAAATATAGAAATCATTTATAGAATGAACAATCAAGAACATAATTTGTAAATGCACCAACTTCCGTAAAATGAGCCTGGATGGTCATATAAGGTAGGAGCTCCTAGTGCTGCATATCTAGTTGCTGCAGAAATATATGCATTGTATGCACCATAACCACCATGAGACATTCTTCCTACGGGCCTGAAATCATCTTCCTGACAGTACAGAGTTAACATTAACTTCACCTCTGAATGTAGAACTTATCAAGGGCTATTGCAATATACATATCCTGGAACTAACAAATGCAATTTAAGTTATAATTTAAGAGGAAGAGCATTCAATCACGGATATAAAACTAGGTAGATATGTTAGAACATGCCTTTGGTGTTGCTCGATCAACAACTACAGTAGAACCTTCTAATTCATGTGATTCAGCCATCAAATTGTCCACA
>JAOSBL010000210.1:24224923-24236987 GCA_027568915.1 Erythroxylum roraimae
ATGGATAGATCCACATCCTCCACCTGTTCCTATAAACTAAGCACTCCTTCCCACATCTAAACCGACCAACCGACCAACCATTTCCAATATTCTATACCATGTAAAAGTATAAGACACTTGAAGAAAAAGAAAATCCTCAAGTTTTTGTTTGGAGTTTGTTTGACCAATTTACATTTATTGTCCTGAATCTAGTGTACCTAATTAATCATACGTATTGCTACTTGTACAGGTACTAATCCTCTCATCCTAAAATATGAAAGCTCAAGTGCAAATTAAATTTGGATTAAAAAAAAGGCTTAGATCTTTTCTTTAATTGTTTGCAGGACTCGATAATGTTGGTAGGCAACAATTAAGGCTTGAACAACTACAACAATTTATGCTATTGGAAATTCAACAATTGTAGTTGTAACATTTGTGGCTTGAACTAATTGTTAGTTGTCTAAATTACGTGAGGGAGGCTTATAAATAAGTCTCCCCAGTTTATTTGGATATAATCATTTCTCAAAATATCCTTAATCCTTGTAGAGAGTATTTCTTTTATTTTGTGAGATTGTTAAGTGTTTTTTTTTTAATATAATAGAGAGAAGTTGTAATTCTTATTTTTCCTAATGAAGTTTCTTCTCTTTGTCCGTAATTTTTATCGTAATTTATTTAAGATTTTTTTATGTAAAATATATATGTTCATTACTATTCTTTTAATTTTATTTAGTTGCAAAGTTGATCTTATCCGGTTGACTTTTCTGAACAGTTAATATTTGAGTGTAAATCAAACGAATGAGTTCAACTCTACGTGGTTATTGAAGTCTCTCAAGCATATCTAACCTAGTTCCAGTACTTGAACAAATACATGATTTTCATGATAATTTAAACTCGAGGAATCCTCCAAACCCGTTTAATTAAAGAACCAATAGGAAAGGCTCCCAACCAAATGCAAGAGAGAGCAAATTCTAGGAATCCTCACACCCTTTAAATTGCCCTGTCACAGGAACATGAGAGCTTATCCTAAGACAAGATAATGGGAAAGAGGGTAGTAGATGTGAAGTAAATGATGGAATGTGTCAGCCGAATCCCATACATACAATGCACTTGCTAGGATGGGATACATGAAATTTCCTAAATTCAGCCTAAGGGGGTTCTCCCCCACGTCTAAGGTCAAAGCTTGTGGTGTAGGTTGGGTCCTTTGTTGAATATCACACATGGGTCTATTCATATTTTTGCTAGATGGAGTTTGACCATTTCCCTCTTTTTCTTTTTCTCCAATTCTTTAGTTTTATTTAAAACCCATTTTCGTTCTATTTGGTAAGGATTGAACTTCAGTGAGGCATGATGCTTGAGACATGAACACTACTATAATTCGACCCTCCCTTGGGAGGCAACCTACCTGCCCATTCCTCTTCAATTAGTGACCTGACAAACTATTAAGAACCGATAGGAAAAAGAATAAAGGGTTCATTTCCTTTGTATTTTCTTATTTGCTTCCCATAAAATGGCTAGAATAAATTAATAATCACACTCGTTCTCGGATCTTTTGAAACTCCTTGTAGATTGAAATCATTTTTCAACTTCCAAATTATAACTTTCTCTGGAAAATGTGTTACTACAAATTTAAGAGCACTCAAATAGAGAAGATCTAATTGGATGTCAAAATTGGTTAAATGTACAATAATTTAATTTAATTTTAACTTTTCATGAAAGTTATTCTCAGTGTTCCAAATTATTAAGTGACCGTTTAACCACAATAGCTTAACTTAATTGGTTTTATATATTCTCTAACACACCCCCTCAAGTGAAAGCTCTTTGGGCTTGAAACTTGCACTTACTCACTCTATCTTATGCTGAATAATAAGTGAGTGGTAGGATTTGAACTCACGATCACTTGGTCACAAAGTCTCTGATACCATGTTAAGTGACCGTTTCACCACAATAACTTGAGTTGTTATGTGAGCCAACTTGATTGGTTTTATATATTCCTTAACACAAATCACCTAAGCTACTTCAAAAGACTTTTCTTCTTCTTGGACATGTGACATATCCTTAATATAAGCATTATATTTAGATAGAACATACAGATTTTTGGATTCTTTTATATTATCTATCAACAGATTCTGATTCTTGCTGTAGCTAGACATAGAACTCTTCTTTTCTTTGTATTTTTCACTGACGAGGACATGGGATGATAGCGAGCACTAATCTTCCTATGACTATTGTAATTGTCTTGCGAGGCAACCTCATTCCTTGAACAATTCTAGTTCGTGATATTTTTTTTCACGCAAAAACTTCAAGGCTCACCACCCCATATGGTAAGAAAAGGTCTTAGACTTTCAGATTCAGTTTCAAGGACCTCGCAGGAGGCCTCCTATCAAGATATAGAATTGTGAGAGCATGTTCTTCTATGGTTTCTGGGATTATCACGATCTAGGGCTCAAAAGTCTAGATTCTATTGCTGACTTAAAATTAGGGTTCCCTAATGGAGTAGAGTAGCTCCAAAATAAGTGCAGAATAGTGCCAGAGGTCTGCAAGTCAAAGAGTTATTTCGATGTCGTTAATATAAGAGTTCAAAAGACAAGATCATCGAACAGGAAACAGAAGTACTTTGGTACCTTGGATGTAACTTTTATCGCAACTGATGAAATTCCGTACACGTTGTAAGCACAAGGCTACGAAGAACATTGTTATTATTATTTTTTGGTAAGTAGAAAGAAAATTATTATTTGACATAATTAAGCTTCGATATACACATAATTAACTATATAAGCTTCTTCTGCCCTTTTTTATGGGGTCTTCAAGAGAATTAAGTACTGAAAGGAGAGATTTGCTCTAAAACTTTTGAACAAAGTAACTAGTAAAATAGCATTCTTAGGCATAATCACAATAAAACCAGATTATATAACCCTAATCCTAATCTAAAACACCCAAAAAAAGCCACCAGCATCAGCACAGACAACCCCATCCCTATCTCTTAAGTCTCATCTAAGCATCTGCAGTGAACCCGAGATATTTGTTGCAGGTTGACAATTTTTCAACAAAGAAGAGTAACCCATATTAGGCATTGTAATTCCTGAAAGGCCAAAAGCACCCATCGACCTATTAGCCCCAACCTGTTCTAAGCTTTGCACTTGTTTCTTCAAGAATTTCAAGTAATGTATGGCCTCATCTAACATAGAAGCTGTATCCATTTTGGTACCTCCTGGAACTAGTCTCTGCAGAATTCTTATCCTCTCGCTGATCCTTTCTCTTCTATGCCTAGCAGCAACACTTTGAGGATCCTTAGATATCTTTACATTTCTTCTCTTTGGAGGCTTTATCGATTCCGGGTCTATATAGATTGGTTGCATTGCTGCTATACGAAAAATCATCTCTCTGATCGCTGCAGTGGAGTTCTTATCCAGTGAAGATAAGAATGAGTTTGCAGTTGAGAATGAAGCTCCATATTTGAACTTGCTAGCGACCATGCTCGACTGGAGAGATGGTGTTATAGGTTCTTGGATTGGTGTGCCAACAAATGGCAGAGAAGGAGGTGGATTTACCAGAGCTTGTGGGTTATGGTAGACGGATGATGTGGGCACGATGCTAGTTGGATTTCCATTGGAGAATTGCATATCTTGAACTGTAGAAGTGCTGGAGTTGTGAAAAGTTTGGCAGAAATCAGGAAGCTTTTGATCCATCTGTATCATCATCGTCAGCAAGTCCATTTGTTCATTTCCTGGTGACGACTTCATCATGTCAACGTCCATGATTCTTACAAAACACTTAAAACTTGTCGGCCAAGATATCAGGAAAAGAGCATAAATTGTAAGTGTGGAGTCGGAGATGTGTAGGAATGGGCTTTGAAGAGCTAGACTAGCAAATTGAGGTATGGAGAGGCTGTAAGAAAGAGAAAAGCTATAGAAAGTGCGGCTATAGAGATTGAAAAGTTTCTGCAGGATTGTCTGGGAAACCCATCACCGTTTCTGTAGGGTTACAGCGAAGCTTTATATAGCAACTTGTGTGAACTATTTTATTCATGCAAGGAGTCCATACATACAAAAGAGTCCACCGATTTGTGATGTATTTATGATTTTTGAGAGCGACCGCCCATTATGTCGGGTTAACACTGGGATAAACTTTCACAGCCATCTGATCTTACAGAGTATGAAAATCCTAATCACATCTATGAATGATCAATGGTAAATAGACCTTTCATGGGAATAGGCCCACAGAGGAGATGGTTCAGATGAAAGGGTGCTGGTGCATGAACCACTTTGAATTGAGAGACTTTCTTTTAACTACTTTTTCATTTTTCGCGAGCAACTGTGCAAAGTGCTTGCTTTTCTTTACTTAAATTTTACATTTTTTGCACTAAAAGATCCATAATGAAACCCCACAGTCACGTGACATATGTCAGAAGAGCAACCAGCCCTGCCTGGATTTCACTAAGATCCCTCCAAGCAAAGCAACAGGGCTGTTTCTCATGTTTCATAAGGGGCCTCCGACAGCAGGTGGCCGGAGAATGGTTCCGGCATTTCAGTTGCTGGGACTGGGAGTGGACGCATTGGGGATCATCAAGGACCTACTATTCCGCATACACCGACGCTGGCTCTCTCATTGCTGGTTGCTACATCATGGCACATTTTGCAATGCAGATTAGGAGAAAGCTGGTGGTGATGTGACCCCCACCTCTGCGTGCAAAGTACACAAGCTCATCATGTGTGTACCAGTAGATCCCTTAGGCCTGAGTTGCTCTCTAGCTAGCTTTGCCTGTATTTGACTTTAGTTTTGAAAGGTACCTTCTAGTTTTTCTGGAATGGCGAGGATTTTTACTTCTTGTAATATAATGTAGTGCTGTGTGCTGAACTTTGACTGTTATCCAAGTTCTAACCACTAGTTAAGTGTAGTTCCTTATAGTTGTACTCCTGACAACATTAGCTATAATTACTACGACAACGGGCAATTACTGCGTTAACTCTCCAACCCGTTTTGTAAGAAATAAAGTGCCCATGTTTATGACTGTTGCTTGGAAGCTCTCTCCTTTACTTAGCCGAACATCATTTAAGCACCCCCTTATCTAGACTCTGGACAGTAAAGAATGGGAAGCTGCACATGCAGGGCCTCTCTTCAAATAGAACTAACTAGAGACATCCAAGAACAAAGGATTGGTGAAGTCTAATGTTAATTCTTGCCTTGGAGACCCATTACTAGTTGAGAATGAAAAAATATTGGCACTGTACGAAGCTGTTTGCTGTGATATTGTATTTTACTTGTCATAACTATATCCCTCTTCAGTCTTGGTAAATGGTCCCGTCTCTCACACACACAGACAATATACAGAATTCCATCTTCTAAAATGATGCACCGCCATAGCCAAAAATGCCCAAACAAGTAGCCAATATATGCAGTTGCAGCTTTTCAGATTGTCGCAACTTTTAATCATGTAATTACGTACTGTGTGATATGTCATCAACAAAAGGAGCTGTTGCAGACGGTCCACAAATGTATGAAAGAAACGTAAAAGGCCTAGAAACAAAGTGTTGGCCTATATTTGTGCATGGGCGTGTGCTTCAATACGATGCTTTCAGAATTCAACTCTGCTAACTACTAGAGCGACTGCTACTTCCGTAAATGCCAACATTGCCTAAATTCTTCATAGAACTTCGTGAGAATATTTATGGTGAACCACTCTCATCCGATCAAGGACTTGTGCTTACAAGCTCCAAATTTGGTTCGTCCAATAACAAGGATTTCTTTTTTCTTGCTCACAGGTTCACAAATTTGGTTGAGATTGGACCAATGCGATACTTTCTCACGCCTTCTAGGATATCTGGTGTGAAGTCAAAGAAATAGAGTGACATTGCATATAGGTTCAGTGCCCAATCCAAAATTGAAAAGAAAGTGGAGGTAAAAGTGTTTTATAAGCTTAGAACGTGAATAATCAAATCTTAATTAATTATTTTTAAACTTATAATTATATTAAATTTGAAATGAAACTGTTGTTATTACTACCCACCGATATGTTTTTTCTTTTACCATAATGTCTGTCTATTATGAAATTGGTCTTCATTTTAGGAAATGTTTTTTTAAGTTTAAAAATAATTAATAAACAATAGCAAAGCTATGTCCACATTACAATGAGTTCACCAAAAGAAGAATAACAACTACAGGACAAGCTTAAAACAGATCAAAACTTAAGGAAATAAGTAAATAGAAGGCATTATATATTCCATCTAGTCTTGATAGTAATGGATAATGCAAATTGATTAGAATTAGCTGTCATAATGGCCTGGATCTAATTGACGATTTCATTAGCTAAACAGTACTTGTGAACTTCTTCATTCCTGCAAATTCTATTATTTTTCTCCTTCCATATAGAATAGATAATGGTTGTAAAAGTCGTTTTGTACAAGGCATCGTTCAACCTCAATTGGGTTGTACCAATGATCCAATTGAGTGATGATAATAGTTGTAAAGGTCGTTTTGTACAAGGGGGCATTGTTCAACCTCAATTAGGTTGTACAAATGATCTAATTGAGTGATGAATTCCAATCGGAATTTGAGAAGGCATATAGGAACAAATGTAAAATTCTGCCCCAAACAACTTTAGAGTAACTGCATTGAAAGAATAAATGCTCTCTACTTTCTTCCAGCTCCTTACAAAGAGCACAAATATGGTTGTAAATTTCAAACCACCGATTTTTTGTGTGAAGTTTGTTTTTAATGACTAGCCAAGTGAAAATAGAGGCTTTGTAATTGAGAGAATGTTTCTAAAGAAGATTGAACCAAGGGACATTCCTCGCACTTTCCTGCAAAGCTTTATAGCAAGACTTGTTGGTAAAATTACCTAATGCTTCTAGGACTCAAGTGACAGAATCCTGCCTGCTGATATCATTAATCTGAGGCAGCAAGTGCTCCAGTAAATTGAATCCTCTGAAGTTGCCAATCCATTACGTTTGATATAGTAAGGAAGAAACTTTAGAGATAATAGGAATCTTGTTCAGGAGCCTAGATAGTTTAGTTCGTTAGATGAGAGGGCTATGAATTGTCTAATTATCAAACCATGCCCAAATATTGTCTCCATTGCCTAGCACATGTTTAATCAATGGAAATACAACAGGTCTTAATTTCAACATTCACATGATGGTTACTTTATGCTTACTTTAGAAGATTATTGTGAGGAGATAGGTAACAAACGTTTTGAGCCTCAGTCAGCATCTGATAAGTAACCTTAGTTTTTCTCTGATTAGCTTTTAAGAAAGCTTTGAGAGAGTGCTTAACCTTTCTCAACTTTTGTATTAGTTGAAAAGATTTATAACCCTCTACAGTGTAATTCCAACATGAACCCACCAAATCCATAAACCTTTCCAGCGGAGTGAGTCGATTAAAGAATCTAAAAGGAGCCCCAAGTGTTTGTACCATACAAATATTGTTGATGCTAATATAGGAATGATTGGAGAAGGAGTTTTCTCTGAATTCAGCAAAGGATTGAAGATAGTGGGCTAGCCAACTATGGTTTACTACTGCTCTATCTAGCTTTTCCCGAATCAGTAAGTGGCCTTGCTGCTTATTATACCAAGTGAAAAGGCAACTTGTATAACTCATATCAGTGACATAAACTTTGATATAAAAGTCTGCTAATTCTCGGCCTATAGTAGTATGAAACCCTCTCCCCCCTCAACTTTGGTATCATTGAGAATGCAATTATAATCTCCAAGCAAAAGCCAAGGATTATGAATTATTGAGGCCAAAGACTGCAATCCTTGTCATAGATTGGCTCTTTGAAACTAAAAATTGGAGGCATAAATAATTGGAAGATCAAACCCCACTGCTGCCCCTTTCAATTTGTAATGCAAATGGATAAGTTGCTCATTTTCTATCATTACATTATCTGTGATTTGGTTGGTATTGTTGAATCATATGATCCAACCATTGAAATGCAAAGAATGATTTGAAAATGCCTTCCAATTTGTTCCCAAAAGCATCAAGATCGAATCCAAGTGTGCTGATTTGTATTTTAGTTTCTAAAAGCCCGATTATTAGAGGTTTTTTTCTCCAAAACCACGTCCTTAACCATCGCTTGTTTAAGAGGGTCATTTAACCCTCTAACATTCTAGACTAGAATCATTGGGGGAAGATTCCCCTATGAGTTTATTTTTAGCTCTTTTCCTAAAAGATCTCCTTTTTAAGCAAGTTGTTTGGGCGACTAATGTGGCACTTGGATTGGTCTCCGACTTGATGACTGATCGCATTTGTAGATGATGCTCCGCAATGATTTCTACTTCCTCAGCTTGTTGTTAACTATCAGTTTAAGGAGAAACTGCTGCTAGGCTATCTGATTTGTTTTCCCTAGGACAGTCAGCAATTTCACATACCATCTCTGCAGGATCAACTCCCATACTCCTTATATTATCTATCTCATTTTGGGTACCTACCATCTACATCGTTTCTTGCTCATGTTTCTTCGAATAATGGACTAGAATTACAACATTTGGATAATTCAATTGATCGCCAGTGTTAATAATCAATGTCTCAAGTGTAGTAGAAAACTTGACAGGTATCTCACTTTTTTTCCCCCCTCATTGTCATTTTATAAGCAAGTTATACATCCTTTTCTACAGCTGATAATATATGGATTGAATCATGTTCCATTTCCCCATTCTGCACTTATAGAGAAGCCATAGGAGCTAGCTCCTTGTCTAGATCAGCCTGAGCTTCTCTATAAGGAGGTGTGAGCTACTCTGTAGACCGCTAATGTAAACTTATTAACTACTTCAATTCCATACTATCTAAAATATGCTTATCTACAATTGAGCAGGGATTATCTAAATGCTCTATATTCTCCATTACTTCCCCAATATTTTTCCCAGATACAACAATCCTCATTAACTTATTATGACTGTCAGTTTTGAACATATTTCTAGTTGGTTTCCAAGCTTTTCCAGTAATATTTGGCTTCCAAAGATAAGAGATCTTCATCGTGAACTTAATCAACTCGCCATTCTCTCCTAATTTAAAGATAGGCAATTGTTCAGAAGAGAAGAGTCTCTCCTCGCTTCAATACAAAGCTTCGTAAAACACAACCCTCTCCATGTGAGCTGTCTGAGCATCCATACTAATGGGTTTGCCTAGAGCATTGGCTAGGTAACTCAATCCAACAACCGTCTAGAACTCAAGCGGGACATCATGGAAATGAACCTAAAGGGGTACAGTTTCGAAGTTACCTGAGTGAAACTCGACGCCTAGCTATCAATGTTGGAGAAACAACAGCTGGCCACTCACATCCCACGATCCTTGTTCCAAAATTTTGTTGATGCTTCCCACAGAGTTGGACTTAAAAAGGAATGAGTCATCATCACTGAGCATCACCTTCTCAAGCCCTTTCTTCCCCACCTCACCAATGCATATGCTTGCACCACCAAAAATGCTAGTCGCTTCTTCCAAAAAATGCCTACCAACGTTATTGCCTAAACGTTGGCTCCAAAGTGGAGGAGCTCCACTGGGGGTGTTTTTTAACACCTCCCTTCATCACATCCTGAAAATGCTTTAGAGTGCCTCTATTGCACTGGATCTGGGGATGAGTTCTCCAAGCTCCGACCATAGGCTTCAAGTTTGGAGTAGGGGTCATATCACAATGAGAGGATGGGAGAGTAGGGAAATCCGCAGAGGACAAGTTTGAGGATCCTCTACCTCCATCTCGGCATCCTTCTCCTCAAAAGGACTTATTAGGCCGGGAGAATGGAAAATGAGGGAGACCTAACAAGGCCTTTTGAGGAGAAGAATGCCGAGATGGAGGTACAGGATAGTGGTCTGAGGGAGGGAATCAATAGAGGATCTGGCCAGAAGGAGAAAATTGGTAAGAGTAAAAAGGTAAGTGGTTGAGAGAAGGCAGAGTAAAAAAATATTTTCTAACAACTTTGTTCGGAACTGGGTACTTGTTATCATTTACTTATTCTATTTAATGTACAAAATTTGTCTTCATGAAATCGTAGTCAATGTCTAATGTAAAATTTAAATTCCCTGAATTTAAATGCAAGTCTAATAAATCAAAATATAGACAACTAGAAATTTTGGTAAGCCCAAACAAGAACACATATCCATTCGTTATGTAGATAAATCAGTTCAAGCCATAATTCCCATTATCCTAGGTCTAATGGGCCAGTTGTTAATAATTTGACCAATGATGTCTGATTGGACTTAAACTGGGTCTAGGGACGAAATAGTAATAACAACAATATTGCTTCTTAATGGGTCAATAAAAGCTTTATTTTGCGTTGCCAATCAGAGAGAAGCTAATTATGGCTTCACTTGTTTCTAAAATTAATATTATTATATAATTATAAACAAGTTATTTATCCCCAATTGTGTTTATTTTAATGATTTGTTGATGTAATTGTACAAAAACTTATCAAAATGTGTTTAATTATCAAATTAGTGGTTTTTTTTTTAAATTGGAAAAACTACAACCTTATTATGAAAAAATAAAATTTGTGTTTTCTGAGTATTGCCAGAACCAATTGTCAAAACATCTTTCCTTATCTTTTTTCTCTCTTCTCCCTTTCATTTTTTCTTCTTCTTTAGTCCCTATCATCTCTCTGCTTCTTTTTTTCATTTTCCTAATTGATATCTCTTAGGATTTATAATAGTAGAAGAAAAAGAAGAAACAACAACGAAAAATTGGATTTATTGAAAATATTAATTTAAAATTTCCAAAATATGACTGCTAAGATAGTTTGGTATTGAAAATAGTATACATTGATTTAAGAATTTTCTTGTAATCCCAAAGTCTTTAGTATTAAGTGACTTATTTATATTTGTATTTATGCTCTTTTCTTAAATAGATGATAAATATTTCTATAAACATTATAATCTATTTTGTAATATTCAAGATGAAAATAAAAGAAAGTTTCTTTTTATTCTTCATTCTCCATTCTCTCATTTCTCAACAAAGTGGTATCAGAGCCTTATTTCTTATAGTATAGAGAAGAGTTTTATGAGAAAATAAGAAATGACAAGTAATGGACTCACTTCTTTCCAATTTTCTCATCTCACAAAGAAGAATTATGTGAAATTGCGTCTATGTATGAAAGCTTTACTTAAATTTCAAGATGTATGGGAGGTGTAGAGAAAGGTTATGAGAAGCCTCAAATGAGGAAAGTCCATCTCCAAATGAAAGAAGCTTTGTCCAATATAAGAAAGAAAGATCAACAAGTTGTCACTTTCATCCATCAATATTTGGAGGATTTAATGTTTGAAAAGGTAGTTGATGCTACTAGCTTGACAAAAGTATAAAATATTTAGAAAAATCTTTTCAAGATATTGATAAAATAAAGAAGGTGAGTCTTCAAACACTAAGAAATGATTTTGAAGTTTTGAAGATGAAGGAATATGAGTCAATTTCGAATTATTATATAAGAGTCAAGGTGACTACAAATCAATTAAAGAGATACGGAGACAAGGTAGAAGATGTTTGTGTAGTGCAGAAAATTATTTGTTCTTCAACTCTCAAATTTGATTATATGGTGTGTGTTATTGACTAATCAAAAGATGTAGACTCAATGTCCATTAAAGAATTAAATAGTTCTTTACAAACCTATAAAGAAATGGTTAAGAGAAGACAAAAGGGGTCATTAGAGCAAGTTCTCAAAATTAAGACTACTTTAAAGGATGACAGACCATAAAAGAATCAATTTAGAGGATGTAAATGATGAAGAGGATGTAGTTGTGATTTGTATAGAAAAGGAAGAGGGAATGCAAAAGGCACAAATAATTAAGATAGAAGCTAATCATCACAAAGAGGGCATGAAAGAACAAGAGGAAAAGGACGATGCTTCTATTCAAATATAAATAGAAGAAGGTACAAGTCTAAAGTTAATTATTTTAATCTTTCTAAAATATACCATTGTTCTTAGGAATGTAATAGTGCCACTAATAATACTGAAGAAAAGGTTAATCTTATTAATGACAATCAATAAGTTGAAGTGTTATGTAACATCCCGTCCCCATATTAAGGGTTAGGACCGAACTTTCAGTACATGTGAGCTCAAATAGAAATTAAGATAATGCATTTTCTTGCTCATGCATCATGTTAGCATAC
>JAOSBL010000210.1:24247864-24278825 GCA_027568915.1 Erythroxylum roraimae
GAAATATTACTTATGTGTCTATGGACTATCTCATAATGATGGTTGTATAATTAATCCTCAGACTTGAGATTACCAAGGTATCTAGTGTGAGAATTATTGTGTTTTGATGCTACTTATGAATCATCCTAGGATAATTATGTCAGTAGTAATTGGATACAGTATGAACCATATGTAGATAATTGAGTAAGTCGATGAAGGATTCGTCACTCTAAAGTAATTAGAGAGAATATTCAATTGTTCTTGATTGGTAATGATTTATTGAATTCTCTAGCCAGAGTGAATTGATATTTGAAAAGGAGTTTTCAAATTCAATTATAAATCAACTACTAATTAGCAAGAACGAACATAATTGGATGATAAGAGTAGACACTATATCCATACTCTGTCCAATTAGAATATTGGATGACGAAAGGATTAAATTATACATTATAGCCATGCATGGATAGGTTAAGTCAATCACTTTGACATTCCTGATATTTGGGTAATCATGACATGTTGCTAGACGTCAATTATGATTTATGAGTATGAATTATTTAATTGGAGAATTAAAGATAAATTAAAAGGAGTTTTAATTTATCTAATTCTAATTTTGGATTAGAATTATAATTTATAATCATTGCCAATTTATTAGGAATACGAAGGTTCTCTACTGCTCCGTGGGTAAGGATAGGCGGTGGAGGTTATAGGGTCCTATAGGTTCACACATCAAAGAGTAATTTGTGAAAGAAAAATCAATTTAATTAAGTTGGACTTAATTATAAAGTTTGAGAAACTTTGGGAATCAAATGTGAGATATTTAATTTTATTAAAATTAAATTAATTAGAATTAGAATTTGATTCTAGTTATAATTAAAGAGTTTTAATTTTAATAAAATACTATCTTGATTTTTCTATTTAAAGAAAGAGCTTTATAGAAGCTAGCACTTTTTGTCTTCTTCCTCCAAAGGCAGATTGGAAATTGCTCTGTGGATACCATCAGAGGCTGGACAATTAGACAGCTCATGATTGATCATTCAGAGAAAAAGATTCAAAGTTTATCTTCGGAAAGCGAACAAGGTACGATTTCTAAATCTAATATTATTTTGATTCAAGTTTAATCAATTATCGAGATCCGCTTGGAATTTGAAAAATTTTAATTTCCGCTGCACCTGTGATTCGATCACGGTAGGATTCCAACATCATTGACATCAATTCTCTTTTAGCACAAAATCCTCATCATTGACAGGAATCTCATTATCACCATCATTCAAATTGTACCAAATGACATGAAATATTTTTTCATCCAAGATTATCTTCCAAGTTAAGATCATATATCAAACTCAGTTCCTCAAAAACTCAATTCGCTAAAAAATTGATATGGTCAAGGAAAATAGAATCTACAAAACTACTTGTTCTACTAAGATTTCTAGTAAACAAATAAAATTAAATTACTAAGAAATTATATTTAACTTAATAATAATAATAACAACACACCTTTCTCGAAGCTTTAAACTATATTAAACAAAGACCAAGTTGTTAAATCTTTTGTGTTCTAATCTATTCCTTTTCTTGGAATGGATGGATTTAATTATGCCATAAATCTTTAACAATAATCTGTATTCACAAATTGACTCATAATTCGAATTTCATGTCTTTGCAGTTTTGAAACACCTCTTCCGAATTGGTTGTACCAGGCAACTTTAGGACAAAAAAATATAAACAAAATAAAGTGATGATTAATTTTTAACATGTACCAAAAGTGAAAAAATATACTTGAATTAAGCTCGTCTCTTTGACGACTATTAATGGATATCCCAAAACCACCATAAACATTCTTATAAACTTCCATTTGTAAGCTTAGGGGATCTTGCATCATCTTATGAGCAACAATTATTGTAATAGTTAATCACATTCTCCTATTAACTTCAGATTTCTTTGTAAATTTTGGTATAAAATAGACACTTGGATTTAAAAATATCCCAACTGCAAACAAGAGAGAGCAAAGTTGTCTTTCTCATCTCTCATTGATACTTACAAGATAAGGTGTGTACAAAGAAGGCCTATTTTTTATATTAGCCTTGATTGCTTCCTTTGCCCTCTCCATAGTATTATCAAAATAACTCATTGTTGCCTTCTCGTCAATTTCAGCCAGGCAAAGTACCCTCATTAAAGACTCACAAACTTAGATAAAAAATTGACATTGATATTAAAAATTATGATCTTCAAGTATAATTCTAGAACCTCCAATCCAGTATTGGACCTAACATGCTGAGATGAAACTCACTGATCACTTGTAAACAATTGCTTCAACTCCTTCTTCATTAGAACAAAACAGTGATAAGAAATTAGTTGCAAATAATGTAATAGCAGGATGACATAAATTCTTACCATTGGTTAAATTCTTTCTCAATAAATTTAAGAACTATGCATGATTGTAAATGAACTTGTTCACTTTTTTTGCTTTTTGTATAGTCTCATCAATGATAGGAAAATATCTAGCATCTCTTATATATTTCAACATTAGGTCAATGCAATATGTAGCATAATGAGCCCAATAAAATAATTATACCAGCTTTGCAGTTTTCTTCCAGTTGCCTTTTAAGCACAATCATTGTCAATAATGAACTAGACAATATTTTCTAGCCTAACTTTATTTACAACTTCAAAAATATCTGAAATAGAATATCAACATTTCTAACAAGGTCAAATGCATCGATATACTTCAAAAACATTATCCCCATTTACAAAATAAACCAAAGAATTGATAATAGGCTTCTATCTTCTATTTGTCCTACCATCACACATGATTGAATACCCATAAGTAACCTAAGTCATTCTTCTTTAATCCAAATACCTATTATTTCATAAACATAGCCACTCAGAAGTCTACTTTTATAGTCATCAGTTGAAGGAACTTTATATCTTAGACCATAACAGGCAATAACACCCACTATAGGCTAGTAATAATAAGACTAGGCAACATTAAATACTATACATGAATCATACCATCATCTAGCCATTGTCATGTCCATATTATGAGTTGTTTCTTTATATTGTAAGGCATTACAAATTGAAGGTTGAGTTCTAAGAGTTGTTCGTAGTGCAAAAAATTTAGACATCTGTCTTGTTCCTTTTCTCACATCAGATGCAACATTTAGTTCTTATTGGGTAGGAATACCACCTTCATCATCACCATTATCATCCTAACCACCATAAATGGAACTTCCATTACCATTTTCGTAGTTTAATATTTGTCTTCTATTTTTCTCATGTTGATACTCTTCAAGCAAAGTTTTCATTTGTCATTTCATATTATGGTTCACTTTCTTACAAGGCTCCACATCACTTTTAATCCCAACTAAATGCTTTTTTAATCTGGTGATTCCCCTACCTTTCAAATATTTGTCGTAATACAAATAAATGGTGTGATTCTTTATTTTAGGAACCAATCTAGTATGAACCCAAACTAGACCATCAAATCTTCCTAAACCTAAAGCAGCTGAATTATTAGGAATACTTGACTTTCCTCCATTTATCTATAAAAATAAATGTAATTGAATAATTATAATAAACTAAATAAACAACACATGCACCTCTTAATTGTAAACCGGTAAATACACATGAGTCATTCTGTGAATAACCAAAATGTCATATCCCAAATATATATCACATATGACATCATTATAAAATACAATATACAACTAAAAGTTGTGAGTACACATAATTAACATACAACTCTCTTTTAATGTATATATATTTGTATACATTGACAAATAATAAGTATCGATACAAAATTATCACTGAATATACTAATTTAAGTGAAATAAAATATCATGTGATGACTAATTTTTAATGTCAAAGTTTTCTATTTTACGAGGAACCTCAACCTGAAGAACTTTCAACTTTTAGGAAGTGCAAAAGAAATACAATATTTAAAATATCTTAAAGAATTATAAAACTCTATCAAAATTTAAGTTCAAATCAAATTTCTTTATAAAATCTCATGACATAAACGAAATACACTAAATATTCAAATAACATCAATAGTTAAAAGAATTTATTATACTAAAGTAAAATAAAGAGCTAAATTAAGTTAAATGAAATAAGAAAACTAAATTAAATTACTCCATAATTTAAGATTACAAAAAAAAGAAAATTACAATACATAATTACATACAGAGACGGATCCAGAAATTTTTTTAAGTGGGGGCAAAAATTTAATAAGGGCAAAATTTTATTTTTAATGAGGGCAATATTTTAATGGGAGCAAAAATAAATTTTTTATAGGGGCAAAAATTAAAATAATAATTTTTTATATAAAATTTGTTGGAGGCAGTAGAGACAAGTGCGCTCACTTGCCCCCAATGTAGATCCGTCCTTGATTACATACACAACACATAATTCTATTATTTTATAAACAATCTCAATATATATATGATTATCAATTGACCTAAACAAATTACGAATCAATAATTTGTATATGAATTGTATAATTTTGTAGTTAGAAATACATAATACACACTAACATGTTGTGTTTTTTATTTATAATTATACATAAATTGTTGATTCCTCAATTCTAATTACACATTTACATTAACTACTTATACAACAATTCACAATACACCCAATACAATCATTTACACAATTAAACTTAATAATTACACTTACAGTAATACAAGACCACATTATCGGACAATTTTTTGGCCGGTATAACATGTGCAGTATTGTACCCAAAATTTTGGGTTCTTCGCTTTGGTATTTTCTGGAAACATTTTGAGGTTTTTAGGTTTAACGTGTTGGTGAAACTGTCCCCTTTGTACGTGGCTATAACTGAAAGTATTGACTTGTCCCATACGGAGGGAGAGTTGAAGCTCAAGCATCTACAATGTAAAGCTGAAGTTAAATGTTGTTTAGTTGCAGGTGCGAGTAACTCTGAAAATTGGTTAGCAAATACTTTACATATTGGACTAGTCCAAGGTCATTGATTAAATTATTACCATTTTTGGATTCATATTTTACAGTCAAAAAGTTCCTTTTTTTTTTAGTTGTAATCAATAGGTTTCATTATGTCGGAAGACTTTTACAACTTTAAAAAAAGAAGTTCCACTTATTTGATGATTAAACGAAATTCATGGAATTTTTTAGCTTTTAGTTTTTAATTAAGATTGTATTAATTTTTAAGATACAAAATTGTGTATATGAATTGGGATTAAATATATTAAAATTATTTGAAAATTATCTTAAATTTTAGTCTTAGCATTTTGGCCTTGGCCTTGGCCTGGCTCGAAATTAATATATTAGGCCTTAGTTAATCGAACATTAGGCTTTTTTTTAAAAAATTTAAATTAGGCATCGAGTTGGACTTAGGCTCAGGATACCCAAGCTCGGCCCAGCCCAAAACTACTAGAGCTTGAGCCAGTATCATCCATACTAAATTTCAATTGTTTTTAATTTAAGAATAAAATAAGAGGATCAAATTAGTAGTTTTTCTTTACAAATCATTTCAAATAAACTTTTTAATATTTTAAAAAATAAAACATAAAATAAGAAATAAAAATATAAAAATGAAACTAACTGATTCTTTATCTATTAATATCTTTTCAGTAGTTGAATATAATTTTTTTAAAATCGTTACATGTTTAAGATTTTGAATTAAGTCACGTAAACTCTCTAAAATCTTTAAATGCTAGAAATTTTAAGGTTTAAACTAAATGAATCATTTAAAATGAATATGTGGATTGATTTATTAATGAATTAATTTAAAATATATAATTTATAAATTATTAACTATAATAAAAATTAGCAGATGTCTACTAAGGAATCCTAAATGGAATGTCATCATTCTCTTTGCGAATCACGAAAATGAAAGCTATCATCTGAAACTAGCTCTAGGTCCTTTATAAAACATATGGTTTACACGCTTACCACTTACGCTCCCCGTGTTTGTTAATAAGCTAAGAGCTGCAAGTTTGCAACTCAATGTTCCATGATAGTCATCATGATCTAAAACTGCTTACCGTGTCCCCACCCGAAGTCCTTCACACACCCAAAACACGGGTGATCTTTTCTGTACTGACGATGCATTGATGGAGCACAGCTGTGATACAATCAATTCTCACCTCTCTCTTGTACAGTGTCATTACTCTCAAGTCTCACCTATAGAATGTGACCTCCTTTCCCTCCTCTCATAAAGAAGAAAGAAAGGTACAAACCAGAACTGAGACTAAACACCATTCTCAACACTTATGGCTGCTCCTACATTCAAGACTTTCACTCTCTGTTGTTTATTTTTTGTTGTATTTCTCACTCTCCATTGTCCAATAACCCAAGCCCATGTCAACGAGAAGAGCAACTTGAAACTACTGACAGACGCCGTAGAATGGCCATTCTCGGCGCCAACGTACGGTGTTTTGGACGAGGACGACGATGGCGATGATGGATTAGATGATTTAGACGGAGATGAAGGTAAGATTGGTCGGAGATCTTTGTTCTGGAGGGGGTTTCATTACTACATTTCGTACGGGGCTCTCTCGGCGAACAGAATTCCTTGTCCTCCTCGTTCTGGGAGGTCTTATTACACCCACAATTGCTTCAAGGCTAGGACTCCTGTGAATCCTTACTCTCGAGGCTGTTCCATGATCGCTCGTTGCAGGGCATGAGACTCGGATTTTTGTCGTTCATGTTTGGTGTTTTGTTAAAATTTAGGCTGTCGTTGTGATGCTTTGTGTTGTCTGTTGTGCCGCGCGAGTACTTGCGAGCTGAGAGGAAGTTACACTGTGCGAGATCAATATTGGTGACTTATCTTTGTAGATGGAATGTAATTGCTGCGTATTTCTTCAATTTCAATTATTAGATTTTCTTGATTTATATATTAGACTTAAATGTCACATATAGGTTTTACCCATTAAGCCTAATAGAAATTGATGGGCTGTTACGGAGCATACGGATCTTGAGCACGTAAAGGATTTTAGAACAATGCTTTATGCTTGCAGAAAAGCTTTGTTAGGCCTCCTCAAAACTGGCAAGTGGCAATGAGCTCTTTGTTGGGTCTTTAGTTTCAAAATCATTTGGTAAATCCATTAAACCAGCTTTTTAGTTTCTGGCTCTGGCCCAGTTCTATCAAACCAGCTCTTGGCATCTCAACCTTTAATTTAACACACAGTTTTACTAGCAGCCTTACATAGGCCACATTATGAAAAAAAAAAAAAATTCTTGCCTAAACAATTATTTATCTCTATAAAGCTAGTTTTCCACATTATAATTAATACAGTTATACACTATCATACCAACTAGTGACGAACATACAAGTTTTCTACAAACAAGTGTATCAAATAAGTATAACTTGAGACGTTGTATGTTTGAGTTCCATTATTGGGGGAAAATAGAGTTGGATAATGGCATGAGTAGTTTTCATGTGAGAAAGCAAAAAAGAACTATTCATGCGAGGTGGATGACAAACCAAAAACAGAACTTCTGGAGTTGTTCATATCTAATATGGGATTAAGACAAGTTAAAGTTCACGGTTAGATTATTTAGCTATATGTAATAATATCATCAAAGAGGATGTTCAGTGAAACAAATCTTCTCTGTGACACTATAAATCAAGTTGCATGCTAGGTGAAAACTTGAGGACTTCATTTTTTTCTCCCTTTTACAAAATAAGGACTCGTCATTAACATTTAAACAATTGGGATGGAAACCTCTCGGTATCGAAAATGGAAAAAGTAGTTTTAAGGTAGATAAGAGACACCCATGTTGAAATTTAACCTGAACTGTCCAAAAGTGGACCCTCTTGCTTCCGGCACAGTTCATCAATATCATCTAAAAGGCTTATATTAAACGAATGTGAACATCCTTCACAGTTCGCCTTCTATATATATATATATATATATATATTTACAAGAGGGAAAAAACCAAAACTAAATTAACGCTTGGGGGTACACAGCGCCTAGCGCATCGCTATGAAGAAGCTCCTAGACTCCAAAAGGGGGCTCCTGAAGGATATGTATGCTCGGACTTAAAACACCAGCGAGACGAGCGAGCCTGTCTGCACACTGGTTTCCTTCCCGGAAAACATGCTGAATGTGAACCGTCCACTCCCAGTGCAGCAGCTGTTGAATTCTTGTCACCAAAACAGAAACCTCAGTCAGTACTATGGGTGAATCAGAGAGCAAAGTAATAACCTCGAGGGAGTCTGTTTCGACCACCACTCGGCGAAAGCCTCGTTCCCAAGCCAGTGTGAGGCCTGAGAGTACCACCCAAAGCTTAGCCGCCAGAGGAGATCCCCTCCCGATGTGTTGTTGGAACCCCCTTGTCAAACCCCATTCCAATCCCGAATAAGCCCCCCAGAGGAAGACGTTGTGGAGCCCGGGTGTACGGCTCCATCAGAATTGACCTTCACCCATCCTGGGTCAGGCTTAGCCCATCCTACGAAGGCTCCTATTGGCAAGCCCTACGTGGGAAACACACAATTTTCCAGCGCCCTGGCGCGAGCGATCAACCGCACGTAATCCATGATCAGAAGGTGACCCTTGTCCGACCAAACAAAACCCTGTTCAAACAGGCTACTGTTTCACCATTTCCATAGAAACCGACAAGTGACTCCAAAGACCATAGATCACGCATCCTGGTGCACCTGAGAGTGGTCTGTAAGGTTTGAGGACAGCCACGACGCCTCGTCCTGCTAAAAGAAACTTGGACCTGTCACCGCCTGGGGGAATTTGCGCCAGATAGCTTGCACTCGCGGACAGTCCCGCATCACATGGGCCATAGTCTTGTCCTGTCCACAGGCCTGACAACGGCTGTCAACGGCCATATGACAGGCCATGCGTTGTTGATTGGTTAAGAGTCTCCGTTTAGCTACAAGCCATAAAAACGACCGGATGCGCTGCGGGCCTGCCCATTTCCAGATAATCCCCCACATCGGGTGCCTGATGCCCGTGGGGCGCCCCTCGATTAAATCATAAGTGGACGCTACAGTGAACCCGCCGTGTGGTGTAGGGTCCCATCGTAAGCTGTCCGCTTCCCTATTCTCAAGAATAGTGCCGAATTGTGCAAGGGCCAGACAAACTGTAACCGGGAGGTATTGCTAGATCGCGTGCCAGTCCCAGCTGCCACCAGTTAGAATGAGGTCCGCTACAATAGCCAACCATAAATGATCCGGCACTGGCGAGGAGGTCAAATGAATAAGAGGTCCCCAATCGGCCAACCAGTTATCCATCCAAAAAAGCACACGCCTCCCGTCACCCACTGTCCATTTGATCCCTTGCTGAATCCAAGCCCAGGATGCCAAGATCCCTTTCCAAATCGACGAAGCCCCTACCCGGGCGAGCATGAGAGGTAGATACGTAGTCTCGATACGATACTTGGCTCGAAGGAGCTGCACCCAAAGGGCCGTGGGTTTAGTAAGCAGACCCCATCCCAATTTAGCGAGTAGAGCATCATTCATCAACCGAATGCGTTTGAGCCCTAGCCCTCCTTCCGCTTTTGGCTTACACACGGCGTCCCAGTTGACTAGATGCATCTTGTGTTGATCAGTGGAGGAGCCCCATAAAAAGTCTCGTATGAGTTTTTCATGTCATCGCACAATTTCCTGGGGAGACGTACCGCTTGCATAGTGTACATTGGTAACGTCGAGAGGACAGCCTGGGTTAAAGTAACCCGGCCCGCGAGGGATAGCATCTTAGCGCTCCACCCCGTAAGTTTCTTCTGAGCAGTATCTAAGATATGCTGGTAGGTGTGCCTAGTAGTCCGCTCATGGAGCAAAGGGACTCCCCGATACCGGCCCAGATTATTCGTGCGTGTAACCTGAAGCCCTTGGCTGAGGCATCGCGCAGTTTCTCTAGAAACGTTCTTAGAGAAGAAGATCCGAGTTTTAGCTTTACTAACTTGCTGGCCTGAAGCTCTGCAAAACGTCTCCAGGTTTGACCGATAACATGCACCTGACTTTGCTCAGCTTCAGCAAAAAGCACGAGGTCATCTGCAAAGAAAAGATGGGATATAGAGGGTCCTATGCGACCGATCTTGATCGGTTTCCATGCCCCCTTCCCCACCTCCGCTGAAATGAGATGTCCAAAACGCTCCATGCAGAGGACAAAGAGATAGGGCGAGAGGGGGTCGCCCTGCCAAATACCGCGCGACGAATGGAACGGTTCAGTGGTCGTGCCTTGCCAGACAACTTGTAAGGTCGTGGTCGTAATACACTGCATAATGACCCATATTAACGATTTGGGCAAGCCAATATCCAGTAGGGTCTCATGAACGAAAGGCCAGCTGAGCCGATCATAGGCCTTTTTGAGGTCCATTTTAAGAGCCAAATACCCGGTAGTACCAGTCTTCTTCTGCATGGAGTGGATCACCTCCTGCGCGATAATGATATTATCAGTGATATGCCTGCCTGGGATGAAGCTGCATTGATTCGCTATGGCTAAATGGTCCATGTGCACTTTCAACCAATTAACAAGTACTTTGGAAATTATCTTACACAGCACGTCGCACAAGCTAATAGGCCAAAATTAAGAGACCTGAGTCGGGGACGGGGTTTTGGGGAGTAGGACCAAGAGCGTGTGATTTAAATCCGGGTCCCACTACTCCTTCCTGAAAATTTTATGAGTAAACGCCACCACTGTTGGCCCGACCATCCCCCATAGGTGCTGGTAAAAAACCGCATTAAAATCATCGACGTCTGGGGCTTTGTGAGGATTCATATCAAAAATAGCCCGACGGACTTCATTATCCTGAACAGGCCTATTAAGCTCCTGAATATGCGCGCTGGTCCGGATCCGATATTTGGTGCCCTATAGGATCAGTGAGCTGCTCAATCCTCAGCTTCTTACGTTTGGCCAGGGTGAGCGTATGGTAATACTTCGTGTTACGGTCACCCTTGGAGAGCCATTCACACCTGGCTTTCTGATTCCAAAAAATCTCCTCCTCACATAGGACCTGCAGTAGATCTACGCTGAGCTGGACCTCCAAAGCCAGCAAAGAGTCCTTAGTGTCGGCTGTCTGGGCACGCTGAATACCCTCGAGGCGGGCCACTAATTTCTTTTTGCTTTGAAAAATGTTGCCGAACACTTTCTTATTCCATCTGCTTAGGTAGGAAGAGAGTTGGAGGAGGGAGCGACTCATTGATGCCTCATTCGGGTGCCAAGACTCCTCGACTATCGCCTGGAACCCTGAATGGGTTAGCCAGGCATTCTAGAAGCGAAAAGGCGACGCTCCAGGACCTCGAGACGTAGAAGGGGAGAAGTGGCACAGCATAGACCGGTGATCAGAGCCAAGAAAGGGAAGATGCCGAGTCACTGTATTGGGGGACTGTTGTACCCATTCGGAAGATCCTCACCTTCTATATATTAAATAAACATTGCAAATGTGAGCAATGGTGTCTTGTTTTGCTTACCCTTAAACGCAACTAGTTTCTCTTCCTACTTATCAGCATAAAAAGGAAGGTCAAGACCATTCCTAACATTTTATACATCTGGGACAAAGTAATAAAAAAAGAGTTCTAACGAGTCGATAACATGCAAATATGTATAGTCTAAAGTCAACACTAGATTTAATTCTTTTCAGCTTCTAGGAACTGAAGGGAATGCTAGAGTTTATAGAGAAGATCTTATGAAATTTGTTTATGCTAAGATTCTTGAAGATGTAACTAACAATCGAACTAGGCCTGTCATTGATCAAGAAATAGAGGAAGTAGTGTTTAAAATGAATGGATCAAAGGCTCCAAAACCTGATGGTTTGAATGGGATTTTCCATTAAAATATGGGATAAAATAGGAAAATTCATTGAAGAAATTGTTCATGAGTTCTTCAAAAAGGGAGTGTTACTTAAAGAGTTTAATAGGATCTCCTTGTGTTTGATTCCCAAGATTTATAACGCTACAACTTGAAGTGATTTTAGACCTATTTTTTATACTAATTTTATTTATAAGATCATTACCAAAATCTTAACAAACAGGCTAAAATCTGTATTGCAATTCATCATCAGTAAGAACCAAGGTACCTTCTTGAGCAACAGGAATATTGGTAATGAGTTACCAATATTCCTAGCTTTTCATTCCTAACTAATTAATCTCTTCTCAAACTCGTCAACTAAACACTCCCTAACTATTGATATGCTTGATTCCTTCTTGTTCTTAATTTGTTGCTTAAATTACATATGCACTCCATTTTTACGTATTTTCTTCATCCTTTAATTGCTCAATATATTGAATTGGCTCCTTTATTCATTTACGCTTTCGTTGAACTTAAATTTTCACATATCAACTTATTAATACCACAAAGGATAAAAATATTAGTAGTAACATCTTTTTTTTTTTTTTGAAAGGAGTAACATCTTTTGTTATCATTAAAAACTATGAGTTATGACCTTACCTGATCCAAGAATAACTATTATTCACATGCATGTGATTTAAAAAGTGAATTTAATTTTAAACTTGTAAGATATTTAACTCTTATCATAACAATTAAAGCATCAAATAAAAATAAAACATTTGAGATTCCATCATAAGAAGTAAATTTGACTTCAAATATATTTTCACATATTTTAATAATTTTTATAGTTATTCTCCATATTTATACATTTTAAACAGTGTTAGCATTTTCAAATTAAGTCTCTCCAGTTTACAATATAATTATTTTAGACATTTCATATATCTTTTGAAATCATATTTTGCAATTAATAATTAAGCATATAAGAATTTTAGTGATTCTTATGTCTATAAATACTATTCATATCTCTACAATTGAAGAAAATTTGAAGACCTTTTTATGCCTTCATGTAAAAGAGTGGAATTTTAATTATTGCTATAAATTTTTTTGAATGTCATATATTATTATATAACTATTAATAATTTTATATTATTATTAATTTTCAAAAAAAATTATATTATTATTATTAATTTATTATTAAAAAGTAATCGATATTGGTCCAATTTCTTTTAACTTTCAAAGAAAGAGGGCTACAACAACTTATCAGGCAAACATGATATTAAATTTTAAATTTTAAATTTTCGTTATATTCAAACTTAAATTAATATTTAAATACAAATATATAAATAACTTATTTAATGTTTGATTGAAATTTTCGTATAATATAAAATTATTTTAAAGTTAACTATATTAAAATGTGTCAACTTTCTGAGCAAAATATAATTACTTATTATCTGATTAATCTCTTTTTTTTTTACGTCTACAAATTATTAAACCTATTAGCTTTATATAAACAGTGTCAACAACGATAACGTTTCTATAAATAAAATTAAAAATACAAGCATATATCTTAAAATTTTATACAATAATAATAAATAATTAAATATATTATTATAAATAAACTATAAAATACTTGAGTGAAATTGAAAAGAATAGTGCAGCTACTATATTTATTATTATTATTATTATTATTATTGAACTTTTTAACCATTTTATTATTATTTTTAGTTGGTATTTTCATGACTATTATTTATTATTTATTATTTATTATTTATTATATATATTTATTTTGTTGTTTTATTTTTATTATTTTATTTTTATTATTTTATTTTTTTCCTTCATATGTGTCATTTGGAAATAACCTCTCTACTAGTTATAAGTAAAATTGCGTAATACTAAACTTTTCAGGACTCCGCTCCTCAATAGAATTTTTATTGGGTGTTATTATTGTCGTATTGTAGCTAATGTATTTATATGACAAAATTGACTTCTAATACATTACAAGATTAGACAATTTTTTAAATAACTTAAATAAAGTACTTCTGAAATTATTACAGTGTTATTCGATTTCAAAGCATTCAAAGACTTGTAATGATTTCTTAATCTCATAAAGATTTATTAAACCCCATCAATAATTTAATGGAAACACCAATAACTCACAATGGCCAAAAATAAAGATAGAAACGAAGGAAGTAGTTTTGAACTCAAAAAAAGGGCTAATGATTGAGTGTGTTCCTTCTTTTTATCAATTTTATAGATTAGAATTCCGTAAGAAGAAAAAAAAAATCTCCTAATTTTCTACTTTATACTTTGGGGAGATTGAGCTATCTAATTATTTGAAATATGTACGTGTAGATTCCAAAGCCACTAAAACTAAGTAGTCTTTAATACGAAGGAAGAGTGGTGGAAGAAATAGAACAATCGCTGGCTGGCTGGTGGAGTGGCGAGTCACTTTCAACATCACTTGCAAATCTCCCATTCAAAGACCCACCAAAGGCCTGGAAACTGACCTCTGTAAAGCCAAATACCGTATTTTGATGCACTACAAACAGCCGATGATTTGGTGGCTACTTTGCTTTTATATATAGTATACAATATTATTATTATTATTTGGACCCCTTCCGTTCACGTTACACATTTTTGACAGGACACGTTCGCACCGTCTGACTTGATCAGCCTTGTGTTTGGTTCCATTCTATGTATAGCACAACTCACGTGAGTTACTTGTTCCATGAACCCACAAGGAAGATCTCCACCCTTCCTTCCCAAAGCAACAGTATATAAATTTATATAAATGTGTGGTTAAAACGGAATAAAATTAAAATATCATTTTTGACACAGAAAATTTGATGCTTCCTTCCCAACGATAGTGGACGTTTTGGCGGCGGTTTAGAACGCCATATGACGCATTGTTGTAGAGGTATGTGCCGTTTAACGTATTCTAATGTTCTCTGCCTTAGAATCTTACCCAAATTAGACCCCATATTTTCCTTGTAATATGCACTCGAAACCGAGTTGGAGTATTTGTTGAATATAAAGGTATAGAATTCCTATAAATTATGCATTAAAATTGAAAACAAGTATAATTGGATTTTGGTGTTTCGCAAGCTTTTTATTTAATATTTCTACCATATGATTGCTAACTATAGTGCAAGAAACAAAGATTTTGGGCGGTTGGGGAAGAAAGGTGAGAGGCACTTCTAATGTCGAGTACATTAAACGCAAAACCTACAAGATGGCAAGGTCCAGACACACGTGACCATTAAATCCAGCAAACACTCACCAAATAGTAAGTTAAACTCGCCCATCAAACCTAATCCTTTCAAGCAAAGGAATTGTCAAATATTATTCGAAAACGGCTAAAAGCCCTTTATATATATGTCATATCCCAATCAATTACTTTATGGAAAGTTAAACTTAGCGCATACCTCATGTGAAATGCTTAACAATCGCTTGACAGTTACGACAATCGTTTAGGCAATTGGGTGAAGTGACCCTCATGTTGTCTATTTGTGTGAGTTATTCAACTAGCTTTGTTAGCTAGAGTTGCAGGTTCAACTTTGTCTGCTTTTTTTATCATCAACCAATCCTTTTACCTAATGTTATGGTTAGGAGCATGTGAGAGGTCAAGTTTCGGTGCCCGGCCAAACCATGTTAACTAAAATCAATAATGTAATTTTCTTTTTTCATTAAGAAAATAAACAGTCACTATGTTTTAAATTGCAAATGTTAAAAATACTGCTTTATACTCTAGATTAGCAATTAAGAAGGCATACGATTTGGTGGGGTCAAAAGGGGCGGAGACGTCGATTGAAGAAGAGCGGAGGAGTGAGTGATGTAGGCAGGAGCTAACGGAGTAAATTTAGTATTAAATTGTTGAGGAGAACATGACAACATGTGATGGCTAAGGTCGGCTGCCCAATAAAACGTGGTTTCTCTCGCAATTGGGAACTGTCATAAGGCTAAAATACATTGCTGAACACATTACAGACTGATGACCACATCCCCCAAAGCTCAACTTGCTCCATTTCTTGATTTTGAAAACTTGTGTATTTTATCCAAATTGATCAGGACATCCAGGGAGGTTATTCATTCAGACATCGATTTTTATAGAAAATTTTAAAATTTATTAAAAGGTGGAATGTAGGCAATATAATTATTTCGTGAATTTGTCGCAGTTGCTATCAATGTTTTAAAAGCTGGACCGGTGATTGAACCGGAGAAACAACTGATTCAAGGGTCAATGGTTCAACCGAAATTCAACCATGATCGAACTGGTGACTAATAAATATATAAATTTTTATTTTATATATTATATATATAAGATAATTTTTAAACATACTATTTAATTATTTATTTAATTGTAGATTTAACTTAAACCTTCAAACTTCAAAATATATATGTTTTTTTTTACATTCAACAATACAACACAAAATAAGATAATAAAGCTCACTAGTCATATTTCATCAAAAAGATTAAAAAAAGATCACTAATTATAATATTAACTTAAGTTGAAATCATTAAAATCAAGGCATTTTAAATAGATCAACTGGTTTTTTCTTTCACCGACTTAGCAGTTTTTATCGGTCCGATCGCCAAATAAACGGGTCAATTACTCACAAAAAATAAGGGCTAAATTGGATCGTTTCATGCTTCAAATCATCGATTCTCCAATCTGACTGATTAATTCAGTCCGATTTTTAAAACACTGATTTCTATTATCTCCGCATATCGAAGGTCGAATTTATTGTAAATATTTTTATATTGTTATTGCATATTTGTTATGATGCAGCTGCAGAACTTGCTGCTGCCAATTGATTGACCAACCTTGTACTTCACAAAGTTCAAACACGGTAATGGTTTGGGTTTTTCTTTTGCACGCATTTCTAGGTAACTCCTTGTTTCTAGTTTATTTATTCCAGTTACGTACTAGACATACTGTTTATTTTTGTCAGGAATGTTAAAATGGTTTTCTTCTAGTAAATAATATAAAATGGTTTATAAATCAAGGGTGAATCCCCCTTTTAAGGTCTTTTTTGAGTGAAGATAATTCCAAATTTATCATATTATCATAGCTTAAATTTATTTTAATAGTTTGAGACAATGTCTGGCTTACTATGTGCCTGTTTGGATAGATTTTTAGGAGGTTAATAAATACTTTTCTTTACCACAAAAGTCTTTTTAAAAAAAAAATAAATGTTTGATTGTAAAATAAAAAAGCACTTCTTTAATATATATGAATTTTTGACTGTCAAAATACAGGTTTTTAAAAAACTTAAATTTAGAGCTTCTCAAAAAAATCTCTCAAATTGTTTTTTCGGGTAGATTTTTTAGATTAATTAATGAACCTATTTTTTAGTCCCTTTTGCTCTTATGTTTTACACATAATTTTCACAATACCCACAAATTCATCTTCACGTTTATCTTGCAAACTCATCTTCTCTATTTGACTTTTTTTTTATGTTTTAATATTTATTTTTGATGTTAGTTTTACTTATGTTATAATTCATATAAAAGATTTGGTTAAATACATTTTCATTTATGTTTCATATGGTTTAAAATTATATAATAATTAATAAATAATTTTTATTACAAAATAAAATAAAGGTAAAATTAAAAGTGATTTTTATTTTTATATTGTCAAATAGTCTACTATATGAAACTCTTTCAAAAAAATTGTTTTTTAAATGACAGACAAACAGGCAACTAACTTTTTAGAAAAGTTCTTCTCAGAAAAGATCTACAGAGAAAAGTTCTTCTCAGATAAAATCTACAGAGAAAAGCTCTACTAACAAAAGCTCTACTGATATATGCTCAACCAAATATAGGCTATGTCTCTTTACCTAATATGCTCACCAAATATTGAGCCATACTTTGAATTGAAGTAGTGTATCAAGAGTTTCACATTGAGTTAAGTAAAAAATGTAAAAATAATTTATAAATGCATAAAGGTGTTTCTTGAGTGGAGTTAGGCTAAATTTATCAATTTTAAAATTTTTATTAAATCAAATCACAACATGCATGTTGGTTATAACAGTTGATAAGAATAACTGATAGATCCTGATCCGAAGAATTGTAGTAGTAAATTGGATTTGTTCAGCAATATCTGATTACAGGTACAATTGATGTGGTTGTCCCTTTTCTTTGCATCTCATTTAACACTGTCGATCGTTAATTCCAAGACAGTTAATATTTCTAGCTATTGTTTCCTTTCTTAATACTTCAGGAAGTCTGCTGAAAGTGAACAAATTAACATGTTATCCTGTACCAAAACAGTTGGATTTTTTAATTTTATTATCCGTGAAATTGGGGGATGTTGCCAGGGTAACATTATGGTCATATCGTAGGCAGAATCTTTCTTTAAATCCCAGAAAAAAGGACTACTTCGCTGTCTATAATATTAATTTATCGGAGTACAAGATCCGTTGGTATTACTAATACACGGTAATGAATTCTCTTTAATTAAATTAATTGGTCATTTGTTTAACGTCTAATTTTAGAAAAGTGAACTTGTAAAATTCAACAAATAGGAACCCCAACCAGTAGAAATTTTGTTAATGGCATATGATTGTAAAGTATTAACGACGAAAGTGAGTTGGTCCATGTTGAATAAAAGTTGAATAGTAGTAGCTTTCAAGTTGATGTGCCTTTTGGGGGGTTGGCAAGTGCATGTAAGACACGCCTTTTGGGACGTTTCGCGTCGCAAGAAAGCTACTGCTTTGGCATGCTCTTGCAGGACAATCACGTTTAGGGTTAGAGAGGCACAAAGAAGTGAAATTACATTTATCTTTCTTTCCAAGTCATTCATAATAATAATGTATGTGTACCTGCTTGCTTCATCTTTGGCGAGAGAGCGATCTTTCTTTTTTTCTTGGCGTCGCGTAGTTGCACGTTTTTTAAGTGTCGGTCTCAACCTTGATTAGTTAATATGCTATTTGATTATCTATAATGGACTTATTTTAGTAATCCTACTCAAATGGTTAATACTAATTCTACTTAAATCAGGATTCCAATTATCATATAAAAATTAATATCAATGCCTATCACGTGCATTAATTACTCCCGCCGTGAGTTTTCATTCAAGCTCTCATATCTGATTATTAATTTCCAAAAAAGAAATATCGTTAGCCCTTAAAAAACCCCCCACTCATCACTTATAAAACCCACTGTCCTTTCTCGTCACTAGTTCGTTCGCTGTATCCTCTGCTCACACACTTCTCTTTTGTTCTTCAAGAAACCGAATCGAATCCTTCAAAACTGACACTTTTTTCTGTTGCCGGTCGCTCCAATGGAGTGGATTCGAGGAGAGACGATTGGTTGTGGCAGTACGTCCACCGTCAGTCTTGCGATACCCAAGAAAGGCTCTGATCATCTATGTCTTCCGATGATGGCGGTGAAATCGTGCAGCGCTTGGGACTCTTCTTTGGTCGAGAACGAGAAGGAGATTTTGAATGAACTTGGCTCTTGTCCATATATTATCAAGAGTTTTGGCGATTGTTGCAGCTTCGAAAATGGCGTGAGATTTTACAACTTGCTGTTGGAGTACGCATCAGGTGGTAGTTTAGCAAATCGACTCAAACAAGCCGGCGGTTTCTTGCCAGAGTCAGATGTCAAACGATATACAAACTCCATACTAAAGGGTCTACGTCACATTCACGCGAATGGGTTTGCTCACTGTGACATTAAACTTCATAATCTCTTACTGTTAGGCGACGATGAAGTGAAGATTGCAGACTTTGGATTGGCGAGGAGAACAGGGCAAAAACAGAGTAGAGCGGAAATTCGAGGAACGCCATTGTACATGTCACCGGAATCAGTCAACGACAACGAGTACGGAACAGCGGGAGACATCTGGGCACTTGGATGTGCTGTAGTTGAAATGTTTACGGGCAAAACGGCGTGGAACTGCAAGCCGGAGACCAACGTGATGGCTTTACTAATCCGTATCGGAGTGGGGGATGAATTACCGACAATCCCGGTAGAGATGTCCGAACTGGGAAAGGATTTCTTGTCAAAGTGTTTTGTTAAGGATCCTAGAAAGAGATGGACTGCTGAGATGTTGTTGGAACATCCTTTTGTTTGTACAACAACAAACGATCACTCTGTTGTCTCATTAAAGCCTCGTCAACGATCTTGCTCATCGTCTCCAACAGGTCCTTTTGATTTTCCAGACTGGGTTTGTGGCCAACCATCGCCCACGACGTCTGAGTCATGGTCCATTAGGGCAGTGGAATCCAGGTTTGATTCGTTGATGACGCCGGCGGACAGAGTCCGGCGGTTGGCGAGTGATCAGACGTGCAATTGGTCGAGTTCTGTGAGCTGGGTCAATGTGAGGTGACTGGAGCTTAAACAGGGAACGGAAATCAAGCAACTTGTGAGATATTCTCGGGGTTCTTTTTCTTTCCAGGTCGCATCAAGAGATTTTGAGATTCAGTTCAATTTTGATGATGATTGAGTGACATTTCTTGTTCTTTTATTCATATTGTAAATGAGTAGGAGACAGAAGTAGAGATTTAATTTCCTATACAACTGACGTTAGCTGAGACAGAGCAGCCATGGGAATTGGTGGCTCAAGTGGCCCTGTATATAATAAGACTGTACATAAATGCCAAATCCCTGTTCCTTTCATTGAAGTAGAACAACATTTATAATTATTATTCTTAAAATACTCATCAAACAATTCTTTAAGTATGTATAATGATTTAAATTAAATGAAACAATTAGTAGAAAGTTCTTAACACATGACGCTTTGATGCCTTATACGAAGTCTCCGAACCATGATTATGAACAAGAGTAAATTTGGGAAAGAGACATCTTCTTTGATCTGGCAGTTTTACTTGAGAGAAAAGCCAAGTTCTCATGATAAAATTTGCTTCATGATTACTCTCTGTTTTGAAAATATGCAAGTGAAGGTAACCCTACGGTCCTTACTTTCGGTGGGCAACGCGTGTAGGAATATATTCTAGTTAGTGATCTCACTTGTAGTTGTAGGTGCTTGTCACAGTTCGGTAACTTGGCAGTTCAAGTGCTCTTTTGTCTCTTGATTGAGATTTTTTATTCAATTATGGAAAAATACAGGACTTCAATATGTAACTGCAATCATCTAAAAAGTAGCTATTAGGAGTTTGGATGTTACTATCTAATAACCCATTGCGCTCGTAATTTGTTATCGTCAATCAAATCCAGAGCAGACTGAAATTTCGGCTTGGTTTGTGCCCCAGTTTGTCTAGTTGTGAGTAATGGATAGACATCAAATTTTTAAGGCAAGGGGTGTGTTCGTGTATAATTTAATCAGTCCATTTTAGTAATACCAAATCTAAATAAGATGGAACGAATAAATTATCCTCTCTTTATAATTACAAGAAGAAAAAAACTAAAATTAGCAAAAGCAGACAGATCTATAATTATTAATTTCCCGAAGTAGGTGTGATTAAACTTGGCATAAAATGTACGAAAAAAAAAGAAAACATGTAATATCCCGACAAGATCCTCCTGTATCTTCTTTTCCAGATTTTTATGGGTCCAATCTCCCAAGCATAAGTCAGAATCTACAGAATAGTTTTTGCCAGTAACACCGCATTATTGTTATAAGCTTCAATTTCGCATGGAGAAGCAACATCACAGGCAACAATAACAATTCGCACCTCCTGACGATGTCTAGTCCGATAGACATTGCAACAAGCTATTGTATCCTTTTCTTTTTCTTTTTTCCCAGTAATAATGAGAGGTGGGTATCAAGGTATGGTCTTGTCCTTCCCCTTCGACGGAATTGCCACACTCATTTCTAGAGGATCCATGGACACAGAGCACTGGACCCTTCTATAGAATTTGAGCTTGACCATACTTAATCCAAACATACATAAGCCCTGGATCAAACCATGAAGTTGACGGACAGTGGCAATGGATGAATTCGTGCGCCATTCAAGCAATCACGCTACGCAAGCTAGCTCCCCCTCCACAGAATGGGATGCTATTGCCTTTGACCATCACTGCTAACGACATTAGGCTGTTTGAATGGCATGTTTCTTGATTGATGTAAATCCTTTATCTGCATTTCAAATTTAATGTTTTACAAACCAAATCAGGTATTTCCTTTGAACAATGACAGAAAAATTAGTAACTAATATTACTAATTATTAGTAATGTAAATCCTTTATTAGTGTTCAGTTAACAAATCTTCACGATCTTTATATAAATTATTTGTTGAATTATCATTCAAAATAAAATAATATATTTTGACAAACTGCATATCCTGCTCAATTACTAGAAAGTCATTAAAGAATTTTGATTAACAATTTCTACACATTCGGATTAAGTCTCACACAAGTGCATAAGTGCAATCACAAATGGACCATTTGCGCTTAACAATTTCTACACTTGCAATTGATCACTGATGAGGATTAAATTATGTCTTATGCTAAAACCTGAAACGGGACAACAACGCTAAACAGGAGATTTAACAAATTGAAAAGATCAAAATTATTGGATTGGCTTACATTTCGGGTGGAAACAGTGAGCAGGGTATATGATAGATCTTTAAGTGTTGATATTACAGAAAAAGTAGCATGAGAAACCGAATATGAGACTAAAATGGTAGTACTGAGATTGTCATACTAAAGGGTAGAAGAAAGATTGACAAAATCCTATTTAACAAGAAGAGCAATAATCCAACATAATTTTGTAGAAGCAAGAGCAATGCTACGGTACTCAGCTTCAGTACTGGATTGAACAATAGTGAGTTGCTTCTTGGCACTCTAAGAGATAAGATTAGGCCCCAGAAAGATACAATAACCAGATATAAAACATCGATCATCAAGACAACCGGCCCAATCAGCATCATAATAGGCGTGTAAAGAAAGGTTGAAAGATTTGGTAAAATGAATGCTACGAGAGGGTGTGGAGCAGAGATATTGTAAAATTCATTTCACCGCATACCAGTGAATGTCAGTAGGATATTATAGAAATTGGAAGACCTTATTGACAACAACTTGAATGTCAAGACAGTAGAGACAAAGGTATTGAAGAGAACCAACAATTCTACAATGTTCAGTAGGATCAAAAAGGGGAACAATATGATTTTTAGACAAGGGAAGAGATGGAGTGATGGGTGTATGAATTAGTTTAGATTTATTAAAGTCAATTTGAAGAAGGAGATTTTTTGTGTATTGGGCTTGGGTAAGAAGAAGACCTTGAGAAGTGGTGTGAGCTTCGAGACCAAGAAATTGATGAAGTAGACCTAAGTCTTTTATAGAGAAGGCAGAGTTGAGTTCTTGGATAAGTGTTTTGATAAAGGAGGGTGAGGAACCGATTACCAAGTAATCATCCACATAAACTAATAAAAAGGTTATGTGAGAGTTGGCTTTATGAATGAAGCAAGAGGTGTTAGATTTTAAGGGTTTAAAATGGAGTTCAAGGAATTTTTGACTTAGGTGATGAAATCAGGCTCGAGGGGCTTGTTTGAGACCATATAAGGCTTTATAGAGTCTACAAAGATAATGAGGATAGTGTGGATCTGTGAAGCTAGGAGGTAAGGCATGTAAACAGGTTCCTGTAAGTAACTATGAAGAAAGACATTATTAATATCAAGTTGGTGAATAGGCCAATTAAAGGATATAGCTAAGGCAATGGTGATTCGGATAGTGATGGGTTTGATAACTAGAATGAAAGTAGTAGTATAGTTATGATGAAAAGCGTTGAACTCTTCAAGCATAACTTGGCACTAGTGAGGAAATCTGTTAGCTTGAGTAAAGGATGTGAGATCAGAATAATATTTGGGGTGGTGACAGTGATAAAATCAGAAAAGTAACGAGGGGTATGTGTGAGATCTCAGGTACGTGTGATTATGGGATGAGGAAGAGGATGTGATGTGATTGTGGTAGGGTGGAAGAGGAAGTAGAAGTAGAGGGTAAAGGAGGAAGAGGAAAAAGTTAAAGAAATAGGAGAGGAGGAAGGTGAGATGGAGGATGACATAGGTAATTGCTGTAGGGAAGGAGATGTTCAAGAAAGTGGACATGATGAGAAAAATAAAGCTTAGAGGTGATGGGATCAAAGCATCGATAACCATTATATTAAGATGCATAACCAAAAAAAAAAAACACATTGTACAAACTTTGGTGTAAGTTGTTTGTACGGATGGAGCCCAAAAAACAAGTACAACCAAAAAGACAAAGATGAATAAGGTCAGGTTTGGTGCAGTAGAGTACTTTATGAGGAGATTTGTGGTGAAGAATAGGAGTAGGTACGAGATTGATAAGATAAATAGCAGTGGTGAATACGTCATACCAGAAAAACTTGGAAAGAGAGGTATGTAAAAGAAGGATAAGACCATTTTCAGTTATGTGACAAATTTTTCGTTCAATAAGACCATTTTATTGGGGTGTATAAGGATAAGAGATGTAAAAAGTGATTTCATTGAAAATAAGATATTGAGTAAAGGCATCTTTTATGAGTTCAGGAGCTCTATCGCATTGAAGTATGGTAGTTAAAAATAGATTTTCAGTAGTGGTTTTAAAGGATTGAAAGTGAAGCAAGGCAGGACTTTTATGGGTGAGAGGAAAAATCCAAGTAAAATGACTAAATTCATCCACAAAGATAATGAAACATCGATAGCTAGAGTGGGAAAGAGATGGGGAGGGACTCAAAATATCACAATGGATTAGTTGTAAAAGTTTGATAGAAATGTAGAAAGACAGAGAAAATTAAAGAAAAACACTTTTACATTGAAGACAAGAAGTACATGGATGGAGAATATTTTTAAATTGCAAAACATGACCCAATCTAGATAATATGGAGCGATATGGATGACCAAGTCATTGATGCCACAGATTTATTGAAGTTGAGGCAACGGTGAGAGCAACTAGATTGGTGAAGTGCATTGGAATCTTCACTGGGTAGAGATTTTTATGAATGGGGCCTGCAAGAATTGATATCTTGGATGTGAGATCCTTTACAACAAAACCAGATGGATTAAATTCAATGACACATGAATTATCAGTGACAAATTTGGCAACAAATAAAATATTAATAGTAATGTGAGAAACAATCAATATATTATGAAAATGAAAATTAGGGGAAAAAGAGGGAAAGGTTAAGATACGAATGGATGGAATAAGAAGAGTGTATCCATTACCAACAATGACTTGATTTGATCTTTCATATGGTGTGACAGATTCTAAGATATCGGAATGTGAATTCGGGTGAGTAGTTGCACTAGTATCTATTAATCAATCAACAACAGGATTGGGATTGAAGGAAGTTTGATCATGAGCATATTGACTATTCAGGGCAGAGAAGGTTGTGGTAAGATTATTTGTAGTTTGGCAAATCTAGTGGGATGATTGTGAGATCCGGAGTACCGAAAATGACAGTGAGCAGTAATGTGCCCCCACTTTCAATAAATTTGACATTGACTAGGTGACTTATTGTTAAAATTGGGCATAGGGTAAGAGGGGTTATATTGGGTTTAAAATTGGGATTAGACTGGAGTGTAATTGGAATTGGGCTGAAAAGTTTGGATATAACTGAATTGGGAAGGCCCAGTATTGGGTGCATTTAAGGGCCCATTAAATGAGACATTTGATGGGTCAGCCCGCAGGTGGGAAAACCCATTTGACACATTAAGGTTGGCTATAAAACTAGAAGTGTGAGAGGGAGCAGTTAGGTGGTTTGCCGCACTGTGGTCTGCCATCACCTCTATTAAGGGAAACGTAGTTGAAGCGATTTGGGTTGGAGAAGGCAATGAAAGCGAAGTCCAGTTGAGGTGGTGTATGAAAGGATAACAACTGTTGTTCATAGAGTAGGAGTTTAGCCTTGAGTTCTGCAAAGGTAATAATGTGGTTGCAGTATTTGATTGTATTGGTTAATCAATATATCTTAATAACTTAGGACACAGCCTTAAGAGTCAAATTAAAGTGAAACTACATAATAAAACATGGAAAAATCAATGTAAATGAAGACATTAAAAAGTCATTTAACATATATAATTTTCATTAATCATCCCCAACTATCTTTTAATATATCCTCAATTTTCTTTTAATTGTACCATACCAAAATCAAATATAATACTGGTTCCATATTGTACTAGAACTAAAATCTAGTACTACATTCAATATGATCTTTATAACATTGAGCTTGCGCTTGCCTGATTTGATCTTACCTACCATTATCCCTCCTGTTTAGGGATGACAATTTAGGCTTGGCCCGGTCCAACCTAACTTTGTCCTAGGTTGACTAGGCCAAGGGCCTAGCTCGGGCCGAGGCTATCCTAGGCCAAAGGGAATGTGCAAAATGATGTTGTTTTGTCAAATTTTTTTAAAAAGGTGTAGACAAGTCGGCTAGGCACGACCCATTGCCATCCCTACCCTTGTTCTCTCCAACGAGAATCACCATTCTCTGGTCAACACTAAAATTCCTAAATCACCAAACTTTTTAGTTTCTAATTATAAATTCAACTTCATCTTCTCACAAAACTTAACTTAATTATCATTGCATCTTCTACCAAGAAAAGAACTAGCTAAAAGCCTAAAACCTGCCTATTTTCAAATACCAAATTTAACCACCCTCTCGACGTAAAGAAAAGGAAATGATATATGGAGAATGGAAGAAAATGGAAGATGAGCAAGCTTGGAGTCCACACCGACTAACTAATTTCCTCATTTACAAGAAAGAATATGTTTAATATTGGAGACACAAGGTGGGTCTAAAGAATGGAGAATGCTATCTAGAGAATGAAAGAAAATGGAAAATGGGAAAGCTTAAACTCCATCATCGACTAACTAATTTTCTCATTTACAAGCAAGAATATCTTCAACATTAGAGACATAAGGTGGAGAGAACATCATTAGATGTTGAAAGACAACAGAGGAGGATAAGTAAATTTATGATTTTTTATATATATACTTGAGCTTTAGGTCTAGTCAGGCCATGGAGCTCGAGAATGAACCTAGCTCAAAACCTAAATTTTTCAAAAAAAAAAGAAGTCTTAATTATGTTTGATTCTTGATAAACTTGAATTAAACTCATTAACTTCAAATTAGATCAAGCTGGAACATTAAGCCTGAGCTAATTTGCCAATCCTAACTTGATGTCCTTGATTGGAACTCAACAAAACATAATATGTGTGTATGTGAACTAAAAAGGAATTACTATTTGATAGAAAATTATGAATTTGCTTAAAATAATGAATTAATTATGGATTATGTTTTATATGATTCCATATCAATCTTGTTAACTGTATTTTCTTCATAAATGGCATAACATGCATTTTCATTAAAGAGAACATTGTAGTCAATAGCCTAAATATGTTAAATATAATATGAACTTATTGATTATTGTAGGATAAACTACAAACTTTTATAAATAGAGATAATGGAAAATATATATGTTTTACCTTTTTTATTTATATTTGAGTAAGCAGTTAAAAATCCAAATGTACTAGTCAAATTTTGAACAAGATAAAACTTTTGACCGCCTTTTATATAATTTGTTAAAAATAGCATATACTAGATCATTTTGCACATTTCTTAACATGCAGATCTTGTAACGAGTTAACAATTTGATATATATGAAATTTAATTAAGCAAGTGAAGAGACTTAGCAACTATTTATAGTAATCTTATCAAATCTCTCCATTATAGGTCTAATAAGCATACAAGTAACACTAATATGGTGTAATTTTTTTCACTAAACTTCAACCTAAACAATTAGATCGTTGATTGGATTACTTCATCGTCTTTAGTCCAATTCAAATTTAAATGTTTTTCTTAACTTTAATTTAAAAAACGGTTAACTGACAAATGTCTAGTAAAAAATATTTTCATATTCTCCTATTATACAAATATTAATTATCATTTCTAGATTAAATAAAAATAATAAAGGATAAGAGAATAAAAATACACTATCTTGATCAACCTTTTTCATAACATTTGATTTAATGATAATTAAATTTCATTATTTTTTGTAAGCCTTTTAGTACCAAAAGATATCATAAATACACGTCATATACGACACAAATTTAAGAAAATTACGTATATCTAATAATCATACTAACATGAATGAGGAAATAGAGTGTGACAAATAAAAATACTACCTAAATGGTTTATAATGTACTACGTTATGTTTGTTGGCCTTGATTTCTTTGAACCTTATGCTATAAGAGAAAATTTTATTTTCTCTCAGTGTTACCAACGTACATTAGAGAAACCTTTATGGGATTAAAATTTATATCTCTCTGTCTTATAAAATTCTTATGTAAGAGACATAAGATCAAGATCAATTGTAAATATACCCAATAACCTATGATATGATTAATATATATAAATAGACTTTCACCTTTATTATGATAGTGGAAAATAATATGTATGATTAAAAACAAAAGGATGATCATCAATACAAAAAATACAATCATAATACACGAGAACAAAATTGTATCTAAAGCAGATAATCATTTCTAGTTAACAATATCAAAGGACTTCAAAGTACCTATATTACTAATATGCCTATCAAAATATCACGGTTAAGTCCTTTAATTAGAGGATCAACCAATATATACTCAGTCAACGTATGTTCCATTGTAATGTCACCTTTCTTTACAAGTTCTTTTGGTTAAATATTTTTCCTCTAAATGTTTATACTTTATGATATTCTTATTGTTGTTACTGAATAGCACGAAAAAAAGATTATCATAATACAATCAAATAGGACTAACGACTTAATTAACCATAAATAATCAAAAGTCCATTTTCTTAACCAAAGTATGCATAAAGCAGTTCCATAATATGCAACAAACTTAGTATGTATAGTTGAAAAGGTCATAAATGTCTCTTTGACACTTTTCCATGAAACAACTACATCTACTAATATAAGATTAAACCTAATATAGATTTTTTATCACCTAAACATATAGAAAAGTTAAAATTTACATAGCCAATCATATTTAATCTCTCAATTTTCCTTTATAGCTAATTATAATCTTTTATTCCACGAAGGTACCTTAATACTCGTTTAATTGCATTCATATGGTCTATGTCTGGTTTAAATTAAAAATCTACCTAACAATTTAGTAATGAATATAATATCTGGTCTAATACAAAATTGAGTGTATGTTAGAATAATAAGTGCACTAAAATATAGAAAATTCTTTATGGTCTCTATTTCAACTTCATTCTTTGAACATTTTGTCAAAGATAATCTCTCTTTAGAAGAGATCGATGCTGCACAAGATTTATAATTTTGTATATTAAACTTTTGTATATTCTTGGAGCAATGAATTCCTAACATCTTTTACTATCTCTCCATGAAAATTATTATCTTTTGGAGTTGTTTTGTATAAGTTTGATGGAGAAAAAGTGAGGGGTCGATTGGGAGAGCATGATTGGGGGAGCAATTTTATAAAGCTGTCCCGTGAATGTCTGTTTAACAGACATCCATGTTCGTTTAACTGACATTGTCGGGGTTGGGAGCCATTTTTGGCCCAAGAAGGTCCGTTTAAACGGACATTGGTGAGGCTGGGGTCATTTTTAACCAGAGAAAGTCTGTTTAACGGACCTAAATTCCGTCTAATGGATATAGGTGTTCCCTAAACCCCTCCAAAGCCTCTCCAATGCTTCCTACATCCAATCTAACATCATATTCACTCATAATCTTCCCAAATTCAACTCTTCTAATGCCAAATCACTTCATATCAATTCAAACACCGAACTTATCTCATAAAACTCTCAATTCTCAACCCATTTGATTCATCAAAACCACTATTTCCCATCATTCTCCATAGCTGTCCTACACATATATCCTATGCAGCATCACAACTTATAATGATCATAACTTTCCACTACGATATCCAAAACTTACAAACTTTATATCGTTGGAAAGCTAGAAAGATCATCTACAACTTCCAAGAAAACAATTTTTACCAGTTCTACCTATATCATTCCAAATTTTCCCTTGAATTCAGAATACAATTCCTACCCTTATGAAAACTTGAAAATAGCAATGTAAGAACTTGAAAAGCCATAAACAAACATAATGTATATGTATTTCATTCGCATCAAAATAAGAGTTTTACAACGCTTTAGTGAGCATTTCGAGCCACCTTACAACATAATCCAAAATACAAACTTTGCAAAAACAATAATTTCTCAAAATGCAACTAAAGCCTTGTTTTACAAAGTCTAACTTCAAAAGAACAAAAAGTGCAAATTGGAGTGATGCCTTGACGCTCAACTCGATCACTTGATATCTTGTTCATCGCTTGTGGATGGGAAGGAGTGGGGGTGAGCTTAACGCTTGTTAGTAACACTTTTATAACCGGTAATAAGTAAAAACTATTGAAAACCTTCATGATCATAGCAATTTCTCACAAAAATCCACAAAACATATATTTCTCAACTTGTCAAACCAATTCACAATTCACATAAGTCAAGCATTCATCAAACTTGTCAACACATGTAAACACATAAGCACATCACAATAGTTTGGGCAGATCCATAAACATGACGAACTTCACAATTCCACATAATGGTCTTGTGTAGCCGTAAACTTGAGGAAGTCCATAAAGGAGCTCCGTTCCACTAGCGGGCAGGCGGGAGAAGCCTTAACTTGGTCAACGTGCACGTGAAAATTCTTGGATAGACTATACCAGACCCACATAACATGTAATTCATGAACTGAAAATATTTTGCCTATATGGCACATTTTTGAAAACTTGTCTTTCATAAACATGACATATTTGACATGCATTCCCATCATCATTTCACAATTCAACAACCACATTCCTATACCAAGCATAAAAGCCATTTTTCAACTCAATCAAAAGCAACAAATATAACAATTGCGAAGCAATTAGAATTCATTCCCAAAATTTACACACAACAACATATGGCAAATTCTCAATTATTTAAAGAACAATAAATGCACATTTATGAGGTAGTTAGAAAAATTATTTAATTCCATTTATTTGAAGAACATTTATAGGTTATTAACTCAAGTATAAAAATGTAACCCACCTTAGTTTCCTTGCTTGAAAACTTGCTCAAGGATGTCTCTCCTTTTGCTCCTCTTGCCTCTCTTGATTTTCTTCAACATTGACAAAAATCTCCAATTCAGTAGGAATCTAAATTGGACAACTCAAAGAACCAAATACATGAAATTGATCCTAGAATACTTATACCCATACATTTCTTAAGCTCTTTGAACCAAAAACCTTTCAAAACTCCAAAAGATTAAAATCAACTTACCTTGAATCTTCACCAAACAATGAACTTCTTGGCTCTAAT
>JAOSBL010000210.1:24278925-24291855 GCA_027568915.1 Erythroxylum roraimae
TCTTTTAACTCTATACTTATCATCTAATTTTCTGATTACACAAATATATACAAATATACAAATTAAGTTAGTATGCAGAAGTAAGTGAACTCTTGAAAATATGCATTTATCAAAAGATGATAAAATGGTTGTAGTTTAATTAAACTTATCACCGACGGATTATACAAAATCGTCGGTAAATGAAATGTTTTACCGACGGAACTTGCCAGACCGTCAGTATCAATAACTGAATTACAATTGCCGACGTCAACTTTACCGTCGGTAATGCAATGCAATAACCGACGGATTATATTCCCGTCGTTACATTATACAACTTATTATTGTCATCGATCTAGACGTACCAACGGTTGTTCCGTCCGAAAACTATACCGACGGAAGTTATCCGTCGGTGATACTTGCAATCCACCGACGGAAACTTTAATTAATGTCCGTCGGTATATAATAACAACGGATTATTTTCCGTCGGTTGGCCGTTGATAATACACCGATGGAAGGTTTCCGTCGGGAAATAATAGCGACAGCCTTTTTAACGACGGTTTTGTCTTTCGTCGTATTCCGTCGGTATATATACTTTCCGACGGAAATATCGAGTTGTCCGACGGAATATTCCGTCGGTAAACGTGATTTTTCTTGTAGTGAAATATGATCAAAATTAATAATTTATTATAATTATCTTAAATTATTAATTAAAATCAAGTTTAATTGACTTAGGTCAGGTATAAGAGCTAGGTTGGATTAACATATCAATGACATTTAATTAGTTTATATATCATGTTCTTATCACATACATTCTATTTTTATTTTAGGAAATTTTTTGAGTCTCTTAAACCAAAGCAAACGTCTGTAACTTGTACTGTAGAATATATTAGACAAAGCAAGTTTAAATCTAGTATCAATATTCAAACAAACAACTCCTATAAAATCTACATTCACTTCTTGTCTCTCTTTCCAAGCTTATATTTTATGTAATCCTATATCGTATGAACTTTCTTCTTATAAAAAGTATTTTTTTTTTCTTTTTATCATATCCCTAAGACTTCTCATGCCAATTACATGACCTGGTTTTTAAATACAGGATTTATAGGAGCCTTACCTTTGTATTTGCCAGATTTGATTTTGGATTTTGTGAAAGTTATTCAGACTATTTGAGTTTTGTTCTTTAATTTTTCTTTCTTTACTAAACAACAAGTAATAAGGGAATTAATATCCCAGGCTTCATCTTTGTGAGCAATAGGTAGACCAAACTCTGATGGAAATGCATTCATAGTTTTGTGAATAGTACAAACATAAAATATTTAATACTCTGTAATTACCATATAAATGGACCATCATGCTGATATATTCTCATATTCCCCAATCCCATTGTATCTTATAGAATACAATTATTTTAAAATAGTTCCAATCTTAGCATCGAAATAAACTTTTTACTTTTGAGAAATATTATTGAAGAATTCTTTTATTACGGTTGTTTCAGGTAATCTATTAAGTAATTGGCCAGGTGCGAACCTCTTGATGGTCAAATATTAGATTTCATTAAACTTTTCTGAGCTGCATAAGCTACCTTTTCAATTTATATGTTGACAAATATAGGAATGTAAAGCTTTTCCTTGACCATGATTATGTTAACATCTACAATTCTCATATCAAATTTCACATCTTGAAATTGAACTAACTAAGGTTTCAATCGCAACATTGTTAATGTTTATAGAAAAAGGAATTGCAAAATAGATAATGTAGGTATTCAACATAAATGTAGGCTAACAGTGATACCGAAAATTATAAATAATATATATAATGAGGATCTTATCTAATATATAATAAAAACACCTATGAGAATAAAATAAATATACAATGATAAGGTATCCACATAAATATAATCTAAAGTACAATATTCAACTCTCGTGATTATGCCACCTATGAATATATAATTACTCAAGTAATGGCACATCCTTTATCAAATACCTTTATCCACTCTCAAAGTTTTATAAAAGATTAACATCTACGAGTGGGATAATCAAATACAAAATCATAAACATCCCCAAATATACAAGCCAAAAGGTTCAAACACCAACTAGTACGACATTATAGTGATTACATTTTTTATTGGTATTCAATCAATTCGACAAGAATGAGGAATGCAAATGTTATCCTTATATTTTTCTATATAAGCATACACCTATGATAAACTTATCACAGTACAATACTAAATCTTTGTGTACTTGCTCATTAATATAATAATATTGAAATGCATTATCAATAACCTTGATAGGGAATTTATAATATAAATGTCTCAAGAAATTTAATTTTATGCAATCGTAGAAGCCAAAAAATAATCCAAAAATAACTGTAAGGACCATTTTATAATTTCTGAAATTTTGCAATTTTTTTGTCTTGTAGTGCAATAATGTCAACATACTAACGTTAGAATGCATGTGCAAGAGGTCACGCATGTACTAAATCTCTATGCACTTTTCTTGACGTGTAAATTTCGTAACATGTAAGAAGATTTGATATCTGTAAAACTTGCTTAATCAAGTCCATGAGACCTAACAATTACTTATGGGTTGATTACTAAAAAAATCCAAAATTTTGTTAAATTTTCAATTATAACCCAAACTTTAAAAAGTAGCAATAAAATGCTCAAATTTTTATTTTTTTTCAATTCTAGTCCCAAATTTAAAAAGTAACAATAAAATTCTCAAACTTTCAATTTTTTCAATTCTAGCTCGACGTTAGTGTTTTCGTTAAGTTTGCTGACGTGATTTGTCATATATTTCAGAAACTTTAACTATTAATACACGTCAGCCAAAATTAACAGAATACATGAAGATTAATGAAATGACGTCGTTCAATCATATAATTAAAATGACGTCATTATTAAAAAAACCTAAATCAAATTAGGTAGCCCTAACGACTTTGTACTTTGATTTTAGTTTTTTCCTTCATTTTCAGTTTGTTCTCTCGACGCCCTTACCTTTTGATTTTTAAATTACGCAGCCCTGATGCCCTCACACTAAGGACATTAGGAGAACGAACTAAAAATGAAGAGCTTATTGATGTAGTACGCTGTAATGTGAGAGTAGTTTGGAACGTCAAAAGAACAAATAGAAAATAAAGGGTTGACGGCTGAAGACATCTGGAGAACAACGGATAATATCGGGTTAGAATTAATTAAAGAAAATTGAAAATTTGAGCATTTTATTATCACTTTTTGAAGTTTAGACTATAATTAAAAAAATTGAAAAATTGAAAATATTATTATTATTTTTTAAATGTTTGGGTTATAATTGAAAATTTGACAAAATTTTGAGCTTTTTTTTGTAATTAATCCATTGCTTATTGTAATTTTATTGGATCTCACATCATAGGCCCAAAAAATGCACGTTGTATATTAATAAAATATTATTTTTATTAAAGTTTATCAAATTAAATTAGACTATTTATTGTATCACTTTACTATTTTGTATTGAATTAATTTTAATTTTTTTTTCTTAACTTTAATTTAAAAATAGATAATCAATGAATATGAAAATTTTCAAACAATATATCCACTCATCAGGACGAATTATTCTCATCAAAGCTTCAATCAGTAGCATCACCCACTATTTTTCAGCCAGAGCAAGAATGGCAGCTTTGAAAGCTTCAACATCTGGGTTAGGTAGATCCACCAGTCTTTGACTTGGTCTTGATCTAAAGTATTTGAACAGCTTATCCCTCTCACAACTAAAAGAAGTCACCAAAGGATTGTACTGTAACATCTACAGTGTATTATATACAGACAGCGACAGTTTTAGTGCAGTACTATCCTGTCCATCCTTCTTGATTCTGCATGCCAGATAACAAATAACTATGTAACTTATGCTCCTGCTGTTCTATGTTAACAATCCTACACACAACTGTTCGTTTTGTGGTTGACTTACATTTCTAATTGTGAATCCATTTATTTTCACATAAAAAAGGTCCCTGAAAACGAAGATTGCAGTCAGCTTTCTGTCAGTGTCAGGCCATTCAATTGGCAAGAGAAGCATAAAAAGGAAAAGCTGAAGGAAAGAACCAAAGGTAACATAGATTAATATAGACAAAGCAAGTAAAAGAGGAATAAAGACAGATGGGAATTGATAAATGAGCATTGTTTTCCTCCATATTGTACAATGATTGACAGGTCAGAAAAACACCAAGAGACACACTCTTAAAGAGAATCTGGAACGAGGCTTGTCGCCACTATGGGACTCCTAACCACATATTTACCACCATCATGCACCCAGCTCAAAGAGCCATGGACCACAACTTCTTTCGATAACTTTGGACCCTCTATGACAAGCTTATAGCTCAGCTTTTCGTTTTTACTCTTGAATACCAACTTTTGTGGCTTCACATTCACTTTTACACCTTCCATGACTGTTAACTTTGCAGAATAACTAGACATTCCTTCTCCAACATTAGTTAAAGTCCTTGGAAATTCGTAAACAATTTTTTCATTTGGTCCCGAGTCATAATCACCATTAAAAAAAGCTATGAAAGATGGATAATTGAGGTCCAAAGACTTGTTGACGCAGCTGTGTGAAGATCTTGTAATGACTTGGATTTGCTTTGATGTATAGTTCATTGCACAGAGAAGCTTTACATAGTCCTCTGCTGTTGCATCATATACGAGTCCAGGATCAATTGCTCTACCGGGATTTATGTGGCCAGCTCCTATGTCTAGAGGACTGGCTGGAATATTGTAGTTTGCAGGATCTCTGATGGGGCTTAGAGTGTTATCAAAAGAATTTGCTGTGGTCATAAGAGCAGACCTAATGGCTGCAGGACTCCAATCGGGATGGGCGTTTTTTAGTAGGGCACCTAAGCCAGCCACATGAGGGGTGGCCATAGAAGTGCCTGACACGACATTGAATTTGCTGAACAAAGAATGTGATTGAACCTCAGTCACCAAACTAATAGGAGACCAAGCAGCGACTATCTGTGAGCCCGGGGCCAAAAGGTCAGGCTTCAGGATGTACCTGCAGCTTGCAAATGGTCCTCTAGAACTGTAGATATCTACCTTAGGTGCTGGCTTGGTGCCGATAGCAGTCTTCTGAAATTGGAGAGTTCCTCTTGGATCAATGCTCTTCTTTATGTAGTCAATCACCTTCTGTCCCTCTTGTAGACCAATAAATGCTGCTGGAAATGAACTTCTAGTGTAGAATTCTGACAGTGGGATATTGCTAATGAAGACAGCTCCTAACACCTTTGCAGACTCCGCATTCTCAACTTGAGTACTGATACTTAGATTGTCCTTGCACACTACAATCTTGTTCCTGATTTTCTTCAATTCCTCCACATTCTCACACCAATCCACGAAAACAAGAGGGATTTTGTTTAAAGAATCGTTACCAGGATACAGTGATGCGAATGTGATTTGAGTCTGGTCTCCCAAGGTCAAGAGTCCTTCAAATTCACGGTCTACAGTACCAGCTCCAACCGTTAGTAGCCACGGTGCTCCATTGATTAGTGACCAAAAAGAAGGTCCATCATTTCCAGCTGATGCCACTACAAACATACCTTTCTCCATTGCTGCAAAAGTGGCTACTGCTACTGTATCATCCTCCAAAAATATATCATTCAAGCTGATTCCCAACGATAAGGACAATACATCAACCCCATCCATAATTGCTTGATCTATTGCAGCAATAAAATCAGATGAATAAAGCCCATATCTCCAGACTGCTTTATACACGGCGATCCTAGCTCGTGGCGCCATACCTCTAGCAGTACCAACTCCATAGCCGAAATAGGATGCTCCTCTCACAAAATTTCCTGCAGCAGTAGATGAAGTATGTGTTCCATGTCCACTGGTATCTCTTGGAGAATTCACTGGAATTTTTACTTTTGGATTGTTTGCGAGCAGACCCTTGTTGTAGAATCGAGCACCAATGAGTTTCTTGTTGCAGAAAGACGAGTTAAATTGTGTGGCAGTGACACATTTGCCTTTCCATCTCGACGGGACATTTGTCATTCCTTCGTCGTTAAAGCTCTCACTCTCCGGCCAAATTCCAGTGTCAACCAAACCAATGATGACATCTTCACCATAGCTTGAAACTGGCCATGCACCAGACATAGAATTCAGACCAAGAAATTGGGACGTGTGTGTTGTGTGGACTTTCAGAGGACGATCACGAGTAGAAGAAACGTAACCAGGTGACCTTTTGAGGGCTTCAAGCTCAGAACTTGTAAGCGTGGCACTAAATCCATTTACAGAGCTCGAGTAAGTGTAGATAAGCTTGGTAAGAGTGTTTGAGGTCGCTTTAGAAGTGTCTGACACAGAAGAGATGGTGGCTAAGTACCAGTTGTGGTGGTCATAGAAGGGCTTGGGCATGACTGCAGAGTCCATATGAACAATGTAAGTGTCAGAATTTGCCAAAGAAGAAGTAAGCAAGGAAACTGTAAGCAGAAGTCCACATCCCAAGTTGAGAATTTGAGTAGCCATATATAAGCAATGCCCTGGGATGGACGTATTCACCGCCTCGAAGAACAGAAGTAGAGCTACGCAAAAGAAAAAATAAGAAAGGGTTAAGAACAAGATTTCCTTTATTTCCCCGATGGCTATCACGCAAAACGGAGGCCCCGTAGTGATTGGATAATGTTGTTTAGTTAATCTTTGGTTTGCCTAGAGAAACTAAAAGTATGTGCGCGAGCAAGTAAGTCGGTTCGCATCATGTAACCTTTATATTGTAGCATTTGTAAACCTTATCTCTTTGTTATCAGTTATCAGTGGCATCCTTGATACAAATACTTGTGGCATTGCTAGTTTGGAAAATTTAGAGATTGAAACAATGAATGAAAAGAGAGAAAAAAAAGAGAAAGAAGTAGAAGAAAAAGAAGGGAGAGAAACTTTTTAGAGAGAGAAAATTTGTTATGATTATCCATTAATCTTTTCTCTGTCTCCAACAGTTATATTAACGACTATAATAACCGTTAGTGGCCAGCCCCTTACGCCCTCGAATGGATGGCTTAGATGTAAGGGGCACAGAGTAGGGGTACAAAGGATCACGTCCCGCCCCTTATAACGAGACAATTTTTCCCTTTACACGACAACGTTTCACTTATTTATGTACTATTTACAATGCTACGTCCTGTCTATTTATGTCTTCACTCATACAATGCTACGTCTAATCTATCTATGTCTTCAATCGTTATCTTCCACTCCTATTATTTCCCTTCTCCTAAAGAACCTTGAACATAAGGTTCATGTCCCAAAAACATTGTTGAATATCATACAGAAATTCCCAAGAAATGTCATTATCCTTCAAAAAAGACCATTATACTAATATCTACACAACTGGTTGATTATAATCAAGGACAGATCCAGAAATTTTTTTAAGTGGGAGCAAAATTTTAATGGGAGTAAAATTTTAATGGAAATAAAAATTTATTTTTTTTCTGGGGGCAACATTTAAGATAATAATTTTTATATAAAATTTCTTGGAGGCAAAGGGGGCAAGTGGATCCGTCCCTGATTATAACAATTCACTAATTTTTAATCAAGAATAACAACTGGGATGGATATAAAGCATGGAATATAAAGATGAAGGTAATACTGGTGATATGATTTTGGAATCATATACCCTACGTTTCAGTTGTGAAACAAGAAAGGTAAGATGAATCCTACTGTTAGCTGATAAATCAAGTGTGTATGCTACTAACTCGACTCTCTAAAGTATTTTGAAGGGACCATAGAGCAAGATCGATAGCTTCTATGATAGGCATTTTTTAATACTCTATTGATGGTAGGTTGTAACTTCAAATAGACATAATCTCCCACAACAAAAGTTCTTTCCGTGTGACGTTGATCAGCAATTTGTTTCATTCTGTTTTGTGCTTGTTGTAAATGAAATTGCAGAATGCCTACCATTGCTTCCTTATCCATCAAAACTTGATCAACTGCTAAGACGGAAGAATCACCTGCGAAGAATGGAGTGTAAATAGGAGGTAGAAAACCATACCCTACTTGGAAAGGAGTAACATTTATCGACAAATGAAACGCTGTGTTATGCCATCATTCTGCAAAGGACAACCATCTACTTCAATTCGTTGCATAATCGAAAGTCATGCACCAAAGATAAGTTTCAATTGTCTGATTGAGAACCTTTGTTTGTCTGTCGATTTGAGGACGATAAGTTGTCAAGAACTGTAGTTTTACTCCTTGCAAACGAAACAATTCTTTCCAAAAATTACTTGTGAAGACTGTATCTCTATCACTAACGATTGTTTATGGCATAACATTTAACTCGAAAATTTGATACATAAAAATCTTACAACTTTTTCCACCGTATAAGGATTGTGTAAAGGAAGGAACTATGCATACTTGCTCGTCCAATCAACAATTGAAAATATCACCGAATAACCTTCTGGTGAGTGTTAAATCAACCAAAAAAAATTAACCAACTCATAATATTGACGTAGCACAGTGGAGTAAGATCGTCTCCTTAGGAAATGGTGGTTTATCTCTTTTAAACAATTAAGTTTTAAAAAGGGGGTTAGAAATTTTGTTAAAACGCAATATTAAAAATAACAAAAATGAATTGATTTAAAATTCAATAAAACAGACTTCTAGTTAAAGGAATTTATTGCTGGGAAATGGGGTCAGAATCCGATCTCGACCGCAGCGGAATATTTACGAAACTTTTTCGTAACTTTTGATTTCTCAAAAACCAAGATCTCTTTAATTCTCTAAAATGATTAGCACAAATCATAATAAAGCAAAAACTCAATTTGTACCTTATTCCGAAGCTTGATTTTTATTTTGTCGTATCTCTAAAACTGTTTCTAAAACTGATCCATCTCAACCACCGCAGCCTCACAAATGTCCGGCCTCTAGCGGTATCCACAGAATGAGTTGAGAGAACTTTGTAACTCTTACAGAGGGGATTAAGTAAGAAATGCTAGCTCCATAGAGATTAAGCCTATTATAATAAGTTCTGGACGTTTTTGTAATTTAATTGAAATTAAATTCTAATTTCAATTAAACTTTAATTATAATTACAAATAATTTTAATTAAATATCAATTATGCCCATATAAGATTCAATATCTTATATTGATCCTTATTTATTAAATATCTAATATTTAATCATAAAATTTTTCAAAATTTTACAATCAAGTCCAACTTGATTAAATTAACTTTGTTATCTTTAACCCATTCTATATATGACACCCATTAGGTTCCCAAATATGTTAGCAATGATTACAAATTATAATTATAATTCATAATTAGAATTAAATAAATTAAAACTCCTTTTAATTTACCCTTAATTCTCCAATTAAACAATTTATAATCATAGATCAAGATTGACGTCTAGTAATGTGTCATGATCACCCAAATATTTAAAAATGTCAAAGTGGTTTCGACTAACCTTTCTGTGCATAATTTTTTCGTATAATTAAATCCTTTCATCATACGTTTATTTAAGTATCTCTATACTTTAGCATATGAGATCGACTACTTCCTTCATAAGGAAAAATATAACGTGTGCTAGTATTTTTAACGTTTTATTCATGTCTAATCTTAATAAAACAATGACTAGAAACAATTTAGGGATAATACATAAATGCAATATGAATCTCATAATTATAATCTCATTATAATTTCATTTGTAACTTCCTCATTCTCCACCTCTTCTTTAACCGCATACATTTGTAACATCTTCTTCATGGATTTATGTCCAAGGATGTATTTTTCTTCATACTAGAAACACATCCTTATAGCTTTACGTTTATCTAGTTCTTTGTTGAAAGTAATCTTGCTCCATTTCAAATCTTTTTCTCAATGAGTTTCATATGGAATTTCCCCGTTAATCTACAATGTATATCCACCATTTCATGTTTCCTTTCTAATTCATGTGCTTATTGAAGAGTTATGGGATTCCACAACTTCACTGGGTATTCTATCTCCACCTTTAACCCCTTCAAGAACATACTAACTAAATAAGTTTTTGGCATCACTAATTTTTGTGATAGCATATCAAACTTGGCACAATACTCCTTCACAATTCCTTTCTGCCTCAATTTCTTTAACTCTCCTATTGAATCTTCTAAAGCTACCTCTTGGAACCTCTGCTCCAACGCCAACTGATATTCACCCCAACTAGGAGTATCCATGGTTAGCCTATTCCTCACATACAACTCATGCCAAGCTAAAGCTTCACCCTCCAAATACATTGTAGCCAAACCTACCTTTAACTATTTCAGTGTACAATCCAGCGTGACAATTTGTTTACACTTAAACACCCAAGCTCGCAAATTTTCTCCTTTGAACACAGGTAGCTCAATCTTACTACTCCACGTAGGAATGGTGTAATGTCTACCACAGTAATAGTATCCATTTACAGTTTCAGGAACCCTCAGATCGACATTTCCCCTTACACATTATTGTTGTTATCTTTTTTAAACAACTAGGTAATCCATTCTTTTAACATTGCATGCTTCATTCTGATAAAGCAAACACACACAAGAGAGGGGTCAATTGTGTGTGACTTAAAAAAAATTTGCAAGTTACTTTTAATTCATATAAAGACAGAGCCCTGTTAAAAATAAAACAATAGGAGCTTGTCAGACGATAGTAGCCTATTTAAACGACAGAAGCTTGCTAAAATATAAGTCCTGTTGAAAAAAATAAAAAAGGGCGCCTATTAAAATGAAAGGAACCATCAGTAAGTTGAAAACATAAGGGACCTATTATAAAAGTGAAGGAGTCTCTTGCTAAAATGAACACACACACAATATAATGCAAAAATATAAAAGATAAGGAGAGAGAGAGGATGTCACGCCCCAACATATACCCTGAAAGTATTATAGCATATCTATGGTGTATTAAAAAGTCAACATAATGAATTGAGTACATCTTAGTAAGAGAGATAAAGGTACTTAATGTAAAAGACAAGGGTAAATAAATAATTTGTTCGCTTCGACATGGACATACATACCTAGACGTGAAATATGTATGGAAATTTTTGATGTGTTTGCTTGGATTTATGAATGTGATATGAGGGGAATTGATAAAAAGAAGCATTGCATAAGTAAATGGGATGTTTTTGGTTAAATTGGATGTATTTTTGTGTTGTAAGACCGAAGTTAGTTGACTTAGGATATGTATCTCATTGATTGGATAGGTTCCACTAAACATATTTCTGTAATTTGGCCATATCTTGGCATTTAGACCTCCAAATTAGATAATTCTAATTGTATATTACAATATAAACATAGCTCTAAAACTTTGATGAAGGAACCAAATTTTGATTCTACCTTTAAGATTTTTGAATTCTAGTTTGAAGTTGAGTTCTGACTGTTGTCCCTGTTTTCGAACATCCAGTAGTGTTTTAGGTATAACTCCCGATATAATTAACAAAATTGCATGAAATTTATGCCATTAGAAACTTAAGACATAGAGGAATGAAATCAATTGATAATATTATAGGCTAATGTAGGAATTAAAGGAAGAAGAAAGAACAATATGCAATTTTCCTAAAGTCAACTCATGGACCAATAAGATTAAAGCAAGTGTGTCCAATAGAATTGTAACACATGGTCCAATAGAATTGTAACACATAGACCAATAGAATTGTAACACATGGTCCAATATCATTGCAACGCATGGTCCAATAGAATTGTAACACGTGGCCTAATAGGATTGTAACACATGGTCCAATAGGACTGTGACATATGGACCAATGGGATTGAAACATGTGTTTAAGGCTAGAAAATTCATGAAAAGGCATATGGAGAGGGGAGATTTACGAAACTTTGATGGCTTAACTTCATGTTTTTCTCCTCTCCATTTCACCTTCTTCATCCCATCATTTTTTACTTGGTGATTCAAACAAAACCAAAGAGGAAGAGAAGGAAAAGCATTAGAAGAAATAGTTTGCCAATTTTAAGGTTTAGGACTTCACTTAGTTTTTTCTATATTTGTGTATGATTGAATGGATATAAAGATTCATTTGGATGTGGAGTTGTTGCTGGGATGTTGCTTTAGTGTTATTTTGGTGTTATCTTGGATAGAATTGGTTGAATATGACAAGAGAGTATTGTGTAGTGGAATTCTATTTAGGTTTGTTTGAGTCAGTCATTTTTTTTGACTCATAACTCAGCCTACAGACCCCAAAATTGTGTGATTTCAGTTGCATATGAAACCTAAGACAGAGAGCTAAATATCTCTAGAAGGCACTTTGACTTAGTTCTAGCTCTATGACCTTGGAAATTGAGATCAAAAAAGGTAACTTGATACTGCCCCTGTTTTGGAGCAGCTTGTGATATTTTGCTTATATCTCATGATTTAGAAGTCCAAATGGTATGATTATTAGTGCTATAGAAAATATAGAGATAGAGAAAAAAAATGTCTAGAAGGCCTAAAAACCCAGTTCTAACTTTTTCTATATTCACGTTAAGGAACAAGTAGTGGTATGAATGGAGAGAGTGTCTCTCACGACCGTGACATTGTTTTCACTTCCAATTTTTATCGCATCTTATCCAAACCTTTATGAATGTGTATGAAAATTTTCAAACACCTAGAACTAAATGAAATAGGACTTATCATATGTATTGAACAATGGAATTTAAGATTGAATATAATGCATTCCAAAGAAAACTTACTTATACATAAATGATTGGTATGCATATTTATTGCTCATATATATATATATATATAGTATGATTATAAAAGTGTGATTTTGATACCCTCCTAATGGTGGCAAGTAATGACTTGTCATGGATAAACACATATTGTTGGGCACCGTTTCTGAAAATCGGACCCCAACCGAAAAAGCGGAAACAAACAAACGAATCCGAAACGGAAACAAAGCGAAGATATCGAATCAAATGAATCGAATCGGACTCAAATCCGATTCGGAAACACAAGGCGAAAGAAATCGAAAGCGAATCGAATTCGATACGAACT
>JAOSBL010000210.1:24313649-24334250 GCA_027568915.1 Erythroxylum roraimae
GTATGAACAACTATAATATGTCAACACATATATTCTAAACTAGTTGCAAAAAAACCTACAATAATTAAAGTTCAAGAGCAATTCAACACAAACACTTATATGCATTTTGTCAAACACTTGGTGTGCAAAAATGTCTTCATCCCTCATTCAACACAAATTCCCAAATTTCTTCCATTAATCTCCAACATCCAAACCAAACTATTATTAACAACCACTAATTAACATTTAGGATCAAAATATAACTCAACATTAACAAAAAAACATGACCACCGAAGGTCATGGAAGGAGAGGAAAGGAAAGGTTTCAAGAGCAACTTACCACCTTCGGTTAATAGTGTTGACGCAGACGACGCCGGCGACGATGGCTGGGAGACGGTGGCGACGCAAGCAGACGGCGGCGAAGGTGGTGCGACGCTGGCGACTGACGACAGAGACACAGGGAGGAGAAAACGCACTCGAAAATAGGAGAGAGGAAGGATTTTGGGGCTTTTAAACACTTTTCCAAAACGACGTCGTTTTCCTTTTCCAAAACGACATCGTTTTGGTTATTTTTTAACGTTTCGCCTTTTAAAAAACGACGTCGTTTTCTAGCGACGATTCCTATTTAAATTTACCGACTACACCGTCGGTATTTTCAGATAGAATTAGACCATTAATTGTACAAGAAAATAAATCTATTTTGAATTTTGAAATATTATACAGTTACCATCGAAATCTTTAAAAATAAGCCTTGAGCTAACACGTTCAGGCCTTATCTCCAACTCCTACATCTGATTAAGCAAACCTTTCTCCACTCGTCTACATTCCTGGCCTTGAGTTCCTTCCGCCATGTAGCAACATCTACTATAGTCCCGAATCTCTGCTCCGTTACCAATTTCTGATATAGATATTTATGGCGTAACTAGTTTGGGAAATTTAGTTATTGAAACAATGAATGAAAAGAGAGAAAACACACAGAAAGAAGTAAAAGAAACTGAAGAGATATAAACTTTTTGGAGAGAGAAAATTTGTTATGGTTACTCTCTTCTCTGCCTCCGAAGGTTTTATGAATGACTATAATAATTGTTGTTGGCCAACCCCTTGCAACGGACGATTGCTCCCTTTACACGACAACGTTTCACTTATTTATGTATTACTTGCAATGTTACGTCGTATCTATCTACATCTTCACTCGTCAACTTCCGCTCCTATCAATCCTCCCCCAATGCTCCAGTGTTGTCTGTGTGCTCCTCCTTCAGTGTTTTTCCTTGTTCGCTTGCTAGTTATTCCTCTTAGCCGCCACTTGCTCTTGGAAAGTCCTCCATGCCGCCAGTCGCCTCCTTTAGTGCTTCGCTTGCATTTCTCTTACTCTGCTGCCGCCCGCCGGTGTGCCTGCTTCAATGATCCGCCACTAGCTTCTTATTCCTCCTAACTGTCGCTTGCTCCTGGGAAGTCCTCCTTACTGCCACTTCTCATTCTAGCAATAAAGAAATGATTTTCAATCCTATATCTTGCTTTGAGTAAGCTTGTTATTAAAATGATTTGCATGTATATTCATACAGTATACTAAAATGATTTGCATTCATAGTCATATGCTATGAACAAATTAAAAAATAAATCATATAATTTTTAAATTCAATCCGAACCAATCATACTTCAGATCGCTTAAACTAGATAAAGTTCGACTCATCATGAACCCTTGTTCAATGTCTAATCAAACTATAAACTAGATTTGTGAATTTGAATATAATACATATTTTCTTGATTTATTTAATGATATGGATATTAACCCTTTTTTCAATGTAGAAAATTTGATATATTACTGAAATACGTTTGAGCCTTCTTACTATCAAATATTTTTTAATCTCAAAAATAATAGAAAATGAGAAAAACTCACTTCAAAACTTAGACAAAATATCAAGTTTAAGTTAATTTTTAATAATAGTATTTCTATTTTATTTTGGTTACAAAGATGTCTATTAATAATATAAATTTGTATTAAAATTTTATTTTAATTTAATTTGAATTTATTAATTAAAAACTTTAATAATTAGAATTTTTAATTGTATTTATTTTTTGTTTATTTTATTTTTAATTTTATTCTACCAAATTATTAAAAAGTATTCTTAAGATAAATATCTATTAAATACTTTTAAATTTTACTTCTTTTTTTATCATACGTGATCGAGTTCCTCTTTTGGTCTTGATACCTTTTCATTTTATTGAAAGAACTTTCATTGGGTGGCTGCGTAAGAAATTAAAAACTTGACCTAAAATTAAAGTGATAAGATAAAAAAAAAAAATTTGGTCTTTGACGTATCCACCGGCAGACCCAGTGACTAGTCCCCTCGCTGGTTTGTAAGTACCTCACAGGGTGGGACAACTGGCCCAAAGATTTAAGGCTGCTCCATACCCAAAGCTAAGGATCAAACCCCTGACCTTTGGTTAAGGATGGATAAATCCTTGCCACTCAACCACGCCCCTTGGACTTGATAAGATAAAAAATTTAAACATTCTGATATTAAACGTTGATTCATTTAATAGGTTTAACATATGATATGATCCATGGGCCTCACCCATCTAGCCTCAAGTTCCGAGTTGAATGGCTTTTTGACGTCTTCTTCATCGCCGTTCATCGCAATGAATCACAAGTTGTAAAACAAGAAAGGTCCCATTTTTGGAATCTGCTTATTCAATGATTGTATTAATTATTATAAGCACCTAGCCCCAAATCTGCCTGCATCTAAGAAACATGATTTTGTTTTGTATGAATCAGAACAGATATCGCAAAAGTCCTTAAGAGGCTGTAAGAACAAAATTTAGAGATTATGAGAGTTTTTATGTAACCAATCGATGGTGGGAAGCAGTCATCTTGTTTTGGGTGCAATGTAAAATAAAATAATAATCGTTAGTCCACTAAGATGATGCAAGATCTTTTACTTGTAATATGATAAGATGCTACGTCTCATAAGAAAGAAAGAAAAAGACACAACACGCATTCAATTCAAATTGCATATATTCTTCTATCTTAGAATTTGTCAAACAAGACAAGGATAGTTACCCTCCACTTTGATTTTAAAGTTTGAAAGATAATTCATCTATGTTCATTATTTTATTTAAATTGCTTTTCTAATTTAATAATAAAAGAGGAACAAGCTAAGGGGTCGTTTAGTTCTATTTTTATTTTTCTATTGTAATTTTTAATTTTTAATTTTTATATTGCAAATCTTAACTAAATAAGTTTTCTTTTTTTTTAAAAAAAGAAACTAAAAATAATAATTTAATTTTTTTTTAAAAAAAAAGAAACTAAAAATAATAATAGAAAAATTAAAGTGGAATCAAACGCCCTAAACGTTTGATTCATTTAATAGGTTTAACATATGATCCATGGGCCTCACCCATCAAGCCTCAAGTTCCGAGTTGAGTAGCTTTTTGACGTCTTCTTCATCGCAATTAATCACAAGTTGCAAAACAAGAAAGGTCCCATTTTTTGGAATCTGCTGATTCAATGATTGTATTAATTATTATAAGCACCTAGCCCCAAACCTGCCTACATCTAAGAAACATGATTTTGTTTTGTATGAATCAGAACAGATATCGCAAAGTCCTTAAGAGGCTGTAAGAACAAAATTTAGGGATTATGAGAGTTTTTATGTAACCATCGATGGTGGGAAGCAGTCATCTTGTTTTGGATGCAATGTAAAGTAAAATAATAATCGTTAGTCCACTAAGATGATGCAAGATCTTTTACTTGTAATAAGATAAAATGCTACGTCTCAAAAGAAAGAAAAAGACATAACACGTATTCTTCTTTGGAAAACCAATTACAATTAATTAAAATTAGTCTATCTCATCAAGTCTCTACATCATCATCATCATCACTCAGTCCGAAGTCCCGCAATGAAGCGGGATCTAAAGAAGTTTAATAGTACACAGCCTTACCTCTACATAATAGAGAGGTTGTTTCCGGTATCTTGGCGTTATGTCTCTACATATTCACCTTTATTTTACCTCTACATAATAGAGAGGTTGTTTCCGGTATCTTGGCGTTATGTCTCTACATATTCACCTTTATTTATTCCAAAATTAGTCCATCTCATAGTCTTTGCATATTTAAAATCTTAATTTCTTATTATTCCATTTTTATCTCATCTATAGTACCTTGGCATTATGTCTTTAGATAAGTGTGAAAGTTTCTTAGTTCATCTTAATGAAAAAAATTACTCAGCTTGCACATTCCATTTCAAGATATTTATTAAAGGCAAGGATTTATGAAGATATGTCGATGGCAATAATCATATTCCTGAAGAAAAAAAACAAGAATAAAGATGAACATGCTAAGTGAAGTTAAGGATGTTTAAGTCATGACTTTAATTTTTGGATTCGTTAAGTCATCATCTTAAATCTTTAAACCTTCAAAACTACAAAGCATAACATTGTACGTCGATTTAAATTTAGCATGAATTTACTACTCTCTAATAGGAAAGTCTCTCTATTTCTGAATTTTACTCTAGTTTAAAAAATCTTTACTTCTTTAGGCTGAATATAAAGACATTATTTATGTTGCATTGCCTCATGAAGGATTTAGTTCTGCTAATTTTATTGATGAAACTACTAAAGGATTAATTTCTTACATAACTAATATCTTCATTTATTGTTACAGATAAATGGAAGGAAGTTCAAATACTCCTGATCAAACTGCTTCAGGAAGATATAATGATCCAGCTTGGGCTTAGCTGCATTGGTCCCAAGTATGAATAATCATACAATTTTCTTGTTTTATAACAAGCAATTGAAAGGTGGAGGAATCACCTGATTGAAGAAGCATTTAGCTGAGGATAAAGGAGATGTAGAACCCTATAAAAAAGTACGTCATGATGTGAAGTGACAAATGAAAACATTGCTTGAAGAATATCAACATGAGAAAGATAGAAAGGAAATGTTGAATTTTGAAATTGGTAGTGGATATTTGTTTGCTAATTTTTGTGGTGATTGTGAAAATGTTGAAGGTAGTGGTGGTAGTAGTGGTGGTAGTGTTCCATCGCAGGCATGGGAAGAAGTGAATGTTACACCTGGACCTGATGTAAGGAAAAGAAGAAAACAGGTAACTAGTTTTTTGGCATCACGAGTAACTCCCGGAGCCCAACCTTCAATGCGTAGTGTAATGCAATCAAGAGATGCGATTCACAATGTCGATATAACAGTAGTTAGATGGTGGTTTGATACAAATTCATCATTCAATGCTTCTCAATCTTATTATTATCAACCTATGATGGATGCAATAGCCTTTTGAGTTATTCAGTTTCTGAAATTAAAAGTTATTTGACCGAAAGAAGAGTGAATTGAGCTACTTTTGAGTGTTCAATCATGTGTAATGGTTGAAAAAATAGGAGACAAAGAGCCTATTATTAATTTTTGGTTTATTTTGCAAATGACTCAATATTTTTGAAGTCTATTGATGCATCTGGCCTTATTAGAAATACTGATACTTTGTTTGAGATATTTGATGAAGTTGTGAATAAAGCAAGGCCAGAAAATATTGTTTAGTTCATTACTGACAATAATGCTGTTTATAAAGCGGCAAGAAGAAAGTTACATAATAAGTGTAATTTTTTTTGGACTCATTATGTTGTACATTGCATTGACCTAATGCTGGAGAATATAGGGGATCTTAAGTATTTTTCTATTATTGATGAGACTATGCAGAAATCTAAAAAGGTGACCAAGTTAATCTATTATCCTGCATGGGTGTTGAATTTAATGAGAAAGGAATTTACCAATGATAGAAATTTATGTCGTCTTACTGTGACGAGATTTGCAACAAATTTCTTATTACTTCAATCTTTTGTTACGATGAAGAAAAAGTTAAGACAAATGTTTACAAGTGATAAGTGGCTCTCAGCATGCTAGGTCTAATATTGGAGTGGAGGTTTCTAGAATTATGATGGAAGATAGAGAATTTTGATCTCAATGCCAATTTGTCCGAGTTTGTGAGCCTTTGGTGAGAGTGTTTTGCTTAGCTGATGGTGAAGCAAAGGCAACAATGAGATATTTTTTTGATGTCATGGAAAGGGCCAAGGAAGCAATCAAGGCCAACATGAAATATAGGCCTTCTTTGTACATACCGTATCTTACAATCATCAATGAAAGATGGGAAAGGCAACTTTCTTCTTCGTTGTTTGTAGCTGGAGCATTTTTGAATCCTAACGTATATTTCAGACCAAATTTTACAAAGAAAGCTGAAGTTAATAGAAGAATGTTATTCACTATTACAACAATTATTAGCCATGACGTGATACAAGATCTCTTGAGCTCACAGACGGAGATTTATAAGCGGTATGGGGGAGATTTTAGATTGTCAATTGCTACTCGACAAAGAGCAAAACTTTCTTCAGGTATTAGTTGTTTCCTTTTTCTTATTTGTTGAAAATTAATTATTACTTTATTTTTGTAACGCTAATTTTGTTATCTTACGACTTACAGTTTCTTGGTGGGATTAATTCCGAAGTGGTGTTCCAGAATTGTAAAGGTTTATAATTCGAATTTAAATTTAATGTGTGAGTGCAACAGGCTGTGAACGGAACTAGAGTACGTTTGAATTCATCCATTCCAAGAAAAGAAATATATTAGAGCACAAGAAATTTAATGACTTCGTACGTTTGTTACAATTTAAATCTTCAGGAAAGGTATATTATTATCATTATTAATTTCAATATAATTTATTGTAATTTTCTAATAATTAAATTTTATTGTTTACTAGGAGTCTTAATAGTACAAGTAGTTCAACAGATCTAATTTCTATTGATCATCGATTTTTTGGCGGATTAGATTTCTAAGGAACTGAATTTGATAGATGTGATGAATTAGAAGATAACTTTGGTTGGGAAAGCATTGACATGTCATTGTTGCATTGAATTTGAATGATGATGATGATGAGACTCCTCTCAATGATGATGATTTTGTACCAAATAATAACTAGGGTTAGTGTGGTTATAGCGGGTATCCTCCCGTAGACGATTGAATGAAATTTTACGTTTTTGTTTTTCCTCTTCTTTTAATTTTACTTATATTTGATATATATGTTAAGTTCTACATATGTAGTATAATTGTAAATATTTTTGTTACAGGTTTCACTTCTACTTAGTTGGTTCCTCATCACGAACTTTTGTCGTAAATTGTAATAGTTTGAAAGTTAAGGATATTTATTATTCTTTTTATTGAATGTTTTGATGTAATTATTATTTATTATATGATGAAATTATAATATTTTAAATATTTTATATTGTTCTTAATTTTATATTTGTACAATGATAATTGACTTTTTTTTATATTGATTATGATTATTATTTATATGTGAAATTATGAAAATTATTGTTATTTCATATTAATTGTGGTTATTATTTATTATTATAATTTTTGGAAACAGAGTTGATGTAAACTTATAAAGTATACAATACAACAATACAATATGACAATGTACTATTTTGCAATTTCTAAAAAAAAATCAGGGACTTTCATAAATTTAAAAATTATCTGAAACAGTATTAAGTATTGATCAGTACCGGTACAGTACCGTACCAGAACTCAATCCAAAACCAAGTTCGGTATGGTGTTCCCAACTTTAACTAGACCTTTTTAGATCTCGCGCCTCAGTGAAATTTATTTCGAGTGTTATTGTTGCAGTATTTATTTAAAATATATTTTACATATTTTAAAAATATTAAATTTAATTTGAACGCTTTTTAGTTAAATTTATGTGTTGTTGTAACAAGATACCGTAACTTGCGAAAACCGAAAGCTGCTACGAGACACAGATATGACTTATGACACCAACCGAAGTTAGAAAAAAAACTCGTTGCCTCTGTCACTAACAAGGAAATGCCTTCCAGCTTCGGTCATTACTATGTACCGTAACTTCCTTAGGTAGGCCCACAGCTATAGAAAGACTATAAAGCTAGCTCGGTCTACCATGATCCTGGGTGGTTCGATATGAAGGTATGTTCGAAATCTTCATGACTACTACATGTCCAAGTTCCCATCTTTTTCCAATTTTCTTTAGTGGGTTCTCTCTTAAATCCTGTCCTTTGAAACGAGAGGCTACAAAAGTATATAATATCATTGAGCACATCTTTGTTCTTGCTTCTCATTTTTGCAGGGTGCGGACGTTTTCAGCAGTCTTCATCTCCAACTTCTCCTCATTTCCCTCTGTCTCTTCGCTTCCAGAGGTTCCGGTCTCAAGGTTTTTTCCCTTTTGATTTTATATTTCCATGTTATTTTCTCTTTTTGTTTTTTAGTTTATATTGCTTGTTTCCGTCTATGTGTTGTTTTATTTGTTTTCCGCCAATGAATCAGCTTGGCGAAACCTGTTCCTCCGACAACGCCTGCGACGTAGGATTGCGGTGCGAAACTTGCCCTGCCAATGGGAATACCCGACCCAGATGCACTCGGGTACAGCCATTGATTCCGACAACAAAGGTGTGTTGCTTTGTCTGCAAACTGAAACATTTGTGTTTGTTCTTTTTCTGCAAATAAGCGGAAATGGCTAAAGCAAATTGGTTTCATTACGACTGCATATGGGGTTAGGTGAAAGGTCTGGCATTCAACAAATACTCATGGTTAACCACTCACAATTCCTACGCTCTTATGGGTGCTAAATCGGGCACAGGTTCGTTTTTGCTGTCGCCGACAAACCAAGAAGACTCTGTCACCAATCAGCTTAAGGTCAGACTTCTTCTATGCAGCAACGCTTTTGACGTTTTAATTCTTTTGGAAGCGAAAAGAAAAGCTCTTCTGCGGGTCGACTTTTATGTTGAATCTTGCTCTTCTATTTATTTGTTCATCTTTTGCATCCTCTGTTAATTGGCATTCAATAACTTCTCTGCTAAAGTGGCTCTTTAAAAAAAAAAACTAAAGTTTTGAACTTTGACGTGTGAAACTTTTATAATTTCGTAAAACGCTGCATCCTTTCAACTTTTCTTTCTCAATTTGTTGTCATAAGTTGATTGATAATTGTAGGTCAGGTACACCAAATGTTTATCTTGCTACCTAAGTCTTTGACGTGCTCATAATATGATGTATGAAACGACTGTGATGTTAACTTATTGTAGTCTTAAAAAGGTGGGATACCACTTTATGCTTAAATAAGCAAAAAGACTAAATCATTTGATGATTGGCCAAAAGCGCGTGCTGGTCTTTCTGTAGATAAAGCAGCATTCCAGCTGACCCCATCTTCAACATGTGGTACTTCTGCTTTAGCTATTCCTTACAAGAAGCTGCTCCAGAGCCTTTGCACTTGAAATCTTAACAAAGTTTTAGTGTTATGGTTCTGTAATTGGACCTTGTTTTGACATGAATTTGCCTTCTTCTTTTTTTTTGTCTGGGAGAGGATGTCGCATATTTTTCAATTTCAGAAACTTCTCCAAATCAATTTTTAATTGGAAATTGTGACAAGTTGGACGATTTTCTTTTCTTTTTTTAATTCTTATAGTTCTTCCCTTAAGTATTTTCTCTCAAATTTACTAAGACGAATAATGATTAACCCACTAGACTATAATGCTTAAGCTGAATTTACTTGTAGAATGGGGTGCGAGGGCTCATGCTTGACATGTATGACTTCGAGAATGACATTTGGCTGTGTCACTCTTTTGGTGGAAATTGTTATAACTACACTGCATTTGTAAGTACCATTTACTGTCATTGTTTCCTTTTTAAAGAATTCAATTTTCTCACTATGATGGTGACCAATTCACTAATTTTAACCACATCCAGCAACCAGCCATTAATGTACTGAAAGAGATCGAATCATTTTTTGCTGCCAATCCATCAGAGATTGTCACCATTTTCATTGAGGATTATGTGACATCCCCACAAGGCTTGACAAAGGTTTTTAATGCTTCTGGTCTAAGCAAATACTGGTTTCCAGTGTCAAGCATGCCAAAGAGCGGTGAAGATTGGCCAACAGTGGATGATATGGTCCAGAAGAATCAGCGGCTGGTGGTTTTTACTTCAAAGTCAGATAAAGAGGCTTCCGAGGGCATTGCTTATAACTGGAAGTATGTGGTAGAAAATCAATGTGAGTTTATGCAAGCCTTGCTGATATATATATATGGTATTATTTAACTATCACAAACCCTAGAGTCCTTGTCATATTTGGTAGCTGTACCTTAGATGTCTCTGACAAATAAAATTATATAACCCTAGCTAATCCTGCACAGAAAGGATAAAAAACAAAAGAAATCAAACGGAGACGTTACCTTCCTAAGATTTCTTAGGCACAGTCAAAAGGTTGCACTATCCATGTCTAACTGCACTGTTCTGACACATCGTTTTATATATATGAACTCTGCAAATTATTATCATTGTTTGGTACCTACTAAAAGAAAGTCTATATTGATACCTAACGATCAGGTTTAATAGTTTTTTGTATATGTTACAGATGGAGATGATGGAATGGTAGCAGGTTCATGTCCAAATCGCGCTGAATCACCTCCGCTGAACACAACTACTATATCTCTGGTTCTTCAGAATTACTTTCCCACCAATCCAAATTCCTCCGAAGCTTGTTTGGACAATTCAGCTCCATTAATAAGCATGACCAACACTTGCTATGATGCAGCTGGCAAGCGTTGGCCAAACTTCATAGCTGTTGATTTCTATCAGGTACTAGATGGGTTTGTTCTCAATGCTTAAATGGAAGCAAATCATGCATGAGTTCAAACTTGAAAAGTCACTATTGAGTTAGATGAAGCATGATTTTTGGATTGAACTGATAACATTTATTGTTTCTGATTTTTAGAGGAGTGATGGTGGAGGGGCACCAGAAGCAGTGGATGAAATGAACGGCCACCTCACTTGTGGATGTGGCAATATTGCATATTGCAGGGTATGATATCTGCCCATCTGCCTGTCTAATCATGTTTTCTCTTAATTGCAACTTAAAATAAAAAGAAGTTATTAGGTCCTACGTTGCAGAGTAATTATTCAAAGTCAGGCTTTTGCTCCTGTATTTTAAAGATTAGGTTCATGTGGGTCTAACATTAGGTAAACATTTTATATCATGCCAGACAATTAGCACATGTTTCTGTAGAGTCAAGTAGCAATGGTTATTAACTAAAGTACTCTGACATATGTCCTGTACTTCACGGGCAGGCAAACGCTACATTGGGTACGTGCGACGTTCCTCCTATTGCACCTCCTCCGCCGGCTGTTGGAGGAAATTCGCAAGTTCCTGTGTCAACTCCCACCATTTCCAGTCATGCAGACGGCATAACAACGCTCCGGTTATGGTGGTCGCTTGGAATAGTTTTGATAATGACCCTGTCATTTGGCTTGTAATGAAACCAATGTTTGCCTTACCTTTGTAGAAAACATACCATACCTTTTTATAGATGAGCTACAGCATGCCTGTCTTCATACGCTGTGGGTTGTACTCATTGAGGAGGTCCATTTTCAGCACGTATTTTTCATTAGAGGTTCAAGGCTGTATTTCTTGCTTTAAATTGTAACTTTAGAACCTTTAGATGTGATGAACAAACCCTCCCAAATTAGGAATCTTGCCTCACTGATTACTTATTTTTGACTAAAATTAGTAAAATTGATGCAATTTCGAACAATTTTAAAGGTTTAACTCAAACATAGATAATTAATTGTTTTAATTTTATTCTTAAAAGTACTTTCTAAATATAAAATGAAATTATTAGAAATGACTATCAATGAGTGAACATACTCCAATTACGTAAATGACGGCTGAATGGAAGTATTACATATTCCAATTGCATTCAGACACAAGATATACATTGCAAAATGAATAAAAATGATATTTGGACAATGGTCAAAAAAATCAATTACTTTATTAAAATTTAAAAAGTAAATGCTGATCACCAAACAGAACACATTGTTTATTTACGCGCATAATGTATTTGTAAGCTCCTCTGAACTCCCTTTGGAATATCCTTACTTGACCTGCAATTTGTGCACAGATTCATGGAATTTGTCCACGTCGAATCTCACTGTAACTCACCAACTGGTGCTTCATTAAGCCATAGGAAATGGATGAAGTCGTACAACTTTGCACTAACACTAACCTGTTGTAGCATCGGTTGTGATTATCCCAATTATAGTCCCACTAAAACCGCAAAGGAATCTTGGGGAAAAAAACATTCAATACCTTATATGGTGTGGGGTTCAATCTTCTCATGTGGTCAGGTCTCATTTGCTCAAGCTGCTTGATGCAACGGTGTCTTGTGTCCTTGAGAGAAGGCAATTCTTCTCTGGTTTTATCTTCAGGAAACAGAGACCAGTTAAGTCCACTGGTATACTATTGATGCAGGTTTGATTAGCTATTTCATGAAGGTAGGATTCTTACGACGGTATGATTTAAGATGCTTGAAACTCACAACAAAAAAGAATATGATATAGTTGGGATAGTAATTGTAGAGAAGGATAATTTCCGTATCCACTTGTGAGATGTAAATGCTAAATACAATTTATCAAAAGAGGTCATACTCTAATCTAGATATGATAAGTAACCCTACCAGAGCTACCAGGCCAATAACACTTCAATAGCTCCTCAACCTTCTGTGGAACCACGTATGCTCTTTTGGACTCGTTGAAAGGATGCCGACATAGTATCCGCTCCCCCACCTGAAAGTTCAGACAAGTGAATTAGGATTAGTAATCATGTCGACCTAGTCAGATGGAAAGAACTTTATCGAAAGTGACTCAAAAGAATCATGTATAATATATTTATTTACTGAGAAACCATCAATAAATCCATTACTTTTGGAGATGGCTCATTTTCTCCAGTCATAATGTCCACCAGTGGGTAGCCTTCTTTACCATACAGTCTGTAACACCGCTTTTTACATGGTATAGACACCTAGTAAAATATCCAACAAGAAGAAAAACACTCAAAACATCGATTAAAAGATGCAACTCTAAAAGTTCCTTGGCACTCCGATCAAACCTTTGAAACATCTTCAGAAAGTTTAATGCGAGGTTGATTATTTATTTCAACGAGCTTAAAGACACAACCCAGAGCAGCTTGAGAATAGCAAGTGACGAGATAGGTCCCAATTCCAAATGCATCTACTTCATGACCCTGTACAGAAAAAGGAAACTCGACATCACTAAGATTTTAAGGTCCAGCACAATTTTCCTAATTTTCTACTGTCTCTTTATAGATTGGAGAATAAAATACAAAGGTTGATGAATATACACAGTTTAAGGTCAGCCGCAGCAGTTAGTGACATGAGATTCTGCAATCTCAGCCTTATATGGCAAATTCTCAGGCATTTAGGAAACAGAAAAAGCAAATGCAAGGCCTTCGTTCAACTTTGGCATAGAAGCAACATGAGTCTTCCAATATAACAAGATGAGCAATTCTCAGTTAAAATTTCAGTAGGATATGACGATTGACAGAAGAATGAAATTTTCATCTTAACTGATCTCATAGCCAAAAGAAAGAAGAATGGGTTACATTTATCCCCTAAGTTCTGGTCACAAGATGCTTTAGGATGATGAAATTTGCTATAAGCACCTCTGATTTAGAATAATCACCTGCTTGTTCAGAGCATCGATCGTTTCCTCATTGAGGTCATTGCTGGCAGTGATATTCATCTTTCCAAAGCCAAGAACTCCAAATTCCTTCTCAATGTGGCAAAAGAACTTGCGTGCTTCACATGATAAATAGGCCAGATCACCAGAGTCCAACCTAATGCCTACTGCCTTGTACCTGTAAATTGCTCCATATAAACCAACCAGTGGAAACTGAATGCAATTAATTAAGTTGCCCTGGTTGTGTAGCCTACTATGCCAAGTTGATCCTCAAGAGACAATAAGATGGTAAATTCAAGTTATACTTGCAGAAGAAAAATCATGAGAAGGAATTTAAAGGTAACAGTGATTCAATCCCCGTAGTTATACTGATACATAGGACCCAAGAGCAATGTGAACAGATCTGTAAACTTTCATACTTACCCCAGATCATTTAGTGCTAAGGCAACAGCACAAAAGTTAGGGATCCCACTCCTAATAACCTGCCAAATTTATGTGTCAAAAGACTAATGATATAAATTCCTTCATCAATTGAAATTAACAAAACAAGAGTCAAGTGAGAAAAGACAAACATAATAAACAACATAACAGAATCATTGTGGCTACTTGATTAGAACAGTTAATTATTGCACCACTGTGGAGATTTTAGTGTACAAAAAGTCTAGAATATTATCATTCGATGATCGAAGATCTTCAACTAGCATATAGATGACACACATATTTCATGCGAGATCATCTTTGGGAGGAACTCTAGCTAATTGAGAAGACATTACAAATCTACCAACTTCCAAAAGACGATTAATATTAAATGCAAAACTGTAGCATCTAAAGCCAGAAAATGAAGCAAAAAAGTTCAATGTAGACAGGCCCCATCCACAGAGGTAAACCACAATAAGCTAAAACTTGAGATGTTTACTCACATCATATGTATCAACGAGTGCTAGAAAACTGTTAGGAAATGCCAGGGCATAAGAGGTGAAAGCTGCTAGCTCACTTTGATTGGTCTCACCAAAGGTGCCACCCAAGGAATTTGACCACTGCAAGCATGTAGAATATCTTAACCAACTTAAAAATATAAATTCAACTTGCCAAACAGGGAGCAATTTCCGGTTCAAGTCATTCTTTGCCTAATTATACAGATGTAGTTGGAAACATATACTGTTGAGTCTCAATTTCCACAATTTCCACAGAACTCGATATATGTTGCTTTAGTTGCCTTTGAAAACCTTATCAGCAACGATTGGGGCATACATGGTGATAGCAACAACAGGATAAAAGAAATGATAGCAGAGCACTTCGTCAATACAACAGAACACTAATACAACTTTTCATCAATATATATCCTTTCTCCAACATTTTCCATCCAAATCTCACAAGTTTTTATAAGAAAAGGAAAATGACATCCTCTTAATAAAAATTCTTCACAAGTTAACAAAAAAGTTGAATTCAGTCATTGATGAAATATCATCCATGATATAAATGAGTTGCTTAATCATTTCATCCTATAGGTGACAACATAAATTCAGTTGTCAACATCTTTTATGCTAAACAGCCAAGTATAAAGCATGGCAACTTATGCACGTGGTACCTGAATTTTGCTCAGCCATCTTTGAACTAAACTGACAAAATCCTCACAGCTAGTAGAGCCATCAGAACTCTCAAGTGATTTTTCTATGATTTCATCAAGGCTCTGTAAATAAGTGGATAAAATAGTAAAAAGAACAATTTCAATCAAAATCAACCATAATAAAAGACATTTTTTATTAATGTATTCTTTGTGCAATGGGATCACAAATACGGTTTTCATGTAACTACAACTCATTTCTTGAGAACCATGCAATAGTATTGAAGCAAATACAATACTAAAAAAATTTTGAATGGCAATTTCAAGTGCTGGCCACAAGCCCCAGAATAAAACAATAGGAATAAGGAACAACATCATCTTAAAGTACTTCGCAATAAACAGAATGTTTTCAATGGATTATAATGTCTACCAACCATAAATGAGCTAACAAAGGCATGGGAATGGGTTCCACGAATTGGTATCCCAAATAACTTCCCAGCTGCAACATTGCTGTCAAAAGACAAGAAAAAGCAGAGACACCGATGAGAAATAATAGTTACACGAAAAAAAAGAACATTTAACATATGCGTGGTTGTATAGGACTATTGCGTTTCCAGGACATGATATTTCCATTGTTTCATTCCTACCTGGTAACTTGTATTGAGCAGTAAAATCATGATCACATAGTATAAACCAAATACCTTAGGATATAGTTAATGTAATTCCACTCAGTTGATAAACATCACCTGAAAATGGATTCCTAATCTGGTCATTTACACCAAAAAACTAATATTTTTAAGTTATTTTCAACCCAGGAATTGGTAGTATTAGCAGTCACCATTTTAAAGATAAAACTGCGTTTGTCCTTCAATTTTTCTCTTATTTTGCCTTCTATAAAAACAATTTCAGCACTTTGATTATGGCTATATCATTCTAGCATAAAGACATCGACCCAGCAATGAAGTACTCCTTATAAAGTTGTTTTTTCATAATCTTACATCCAAGAATTAAGATTTATCGTAGTATTTCTTAATGACATTATTCAAAGACTTAGTTTGAGGTGCCACCAAAACATCAAATCTGATGTCCTTAGAAAAGGCCATATCTCTCTTAGTGGTTCTGGAGACTGACCTAAGTCATTACCATTGGGATTACTTTCAATGCATGTCAAATAAACAGTCTCCTGAAATTAAAAGTTCTACTGCAATGTTTTTATCATTATCTTCTCTTTTTGCATTTAATACTTTAATTGGTGACTGCACTGGAGAAACCTTCAACCTTATACTCCAGCCTAAGATATTTGTCAATAAACAACTGCAAAATCAAATACTCAATCCAACATTGCAAAATAAGAAGTTTATCATATTTGACTAAAATTTGCAGTTAAGTGGCTGTTTGGGTGGGAAAATTTTCAGAACAAAAAATATAATTTTACCATGAGAATCAGCTAATAAAGTATGGAACAATCCAACACCAAAATGAACTCAAAACAGAGGATATTACCTTGTTGCATCAAATCCTCCCATATAGCAGTACTTTGATGCCCCTATTGCACCATCAGGTCCCTGCACAGAGATTGAAAGTCTTTCTCATACGAATAACCTATCAGTTCACAGAGCAAAGGTAAAGCCAGAAAAGAAAATTTTAGATAGCAACCTGGGCCCTTCGAAGCCCAAACTCAAGAAGAACTTTCGATTTTCCAGACACAAATCGATGCCTTGCTGCATTAGTTGCCACCAAAGATGCATAATTAACAAGATTGAGTAATGGAGTTTCCAGCAATTGGACGACCTAAAACAATAGCAGAGAAGCATTAAAACACACCTCAAGTATAAACTTTTTAAGCCAAACAGGAAGTTATCTACCACAAAATAGACATGGATTATCTAAGAATTTATGCATAGATGAAAATAGGTACTAGGCATAGTAACAAAATTTTGCCGCCTGCTACTTGGCCTTCTCTGGATCAAATGAAGTGGAGGATGAGTGGAAGAGGGAGGCATAGTAGGGCTTGAGCTCAAGTTTTTCTGGCACTTACAGCAATTGGCCCATCTATTCTCATCAGTGGCACCTTCGGGAAGACAACTGTTCCCTCTGGAACAGCATATACTTCAACCTCAGAGCAGTCCAGTCCTCTAAGATAATCAAAGAAGTCATTCTGTAGTTTAGCAGTAAACAGCAATTAGCAAACAATTATTTGTTGGTAGAATTTACACATAACCATTGAAACAGCGCAAATATCTTATAAATGTTCTGAAAATGTCACTGTAAAGCACCTAAATCACTAATTTTGAAACTGCTGACAATCCTATCAAAAGAATATAGTAAGCAATAATAAAACATGAACATGGGAACAAGTACAAACAGCAATCTATGAACGGTCATCCTTTACTAAAATAATAAGTGCTTGATAGATTTGTCAAAGAAACTTTTAATTTACCACAAATCATCATCTTGAAACAACATTTGTTAGCCATATTATGGACAACTAAGAAATGAAAACCTTAAACTGCAAACCAAGGATATGCAATTGACACAAACACAAGAAATAAATGCCATCATTAACCTCGATCGCAAAATCAGACTGCATCACCAACAAGGTGAAACAATATTTTTATTTAAAAAGAATAAAGTACAAAGTGCATAGATAAAATCAATATACCTACCCGCTTAGCTAAGTCAGCAAAATTAGTGGAAATCAGCTGCTTATGCATTTACAATTAGTTCTCTTCCTAAATCATAAAATTTTCAATTCCAGCATGAACCTTAAAAACCTTCAGTGTTTAGAAGAATAACTAAATCAGAATATCACAGCACCATAATAATAATAAAAAAAAAGTAAACGGTTTCAATTACCTCATTAGAACCAGGCAAGCTTTCACGAATGAATGATATCTCATCCTCACTTAGTCTAAAATTAGCAATGAATTTTATGCACTCTTCCAAACCAGCAAAGACCGTGTACTCACCGCCAAAGGGACTCTTCCTAAAATATAAGTCAAACCTGAAGAATGCAACAGAAAATAGATAAGCTTATTAAACTCACGGCATTCCATGCATAATCACTTAGCGCTAGATAAAGAGCACATATTGCAGCATCTCAAGAACACAGTACAACACAGATTCAAATACTATCAAACAGTACTATAACTTCAAAGTACCAAACACTAGGTAATTGATGACGGCCGTTTAAGGTATTAACCGAACGATTGAAGTGAATGAGATTTTAAAACAAACAAAACGGAAATTTAATTCCAAATACGTAAAAGTTCTTGAAAATCTGACTGGTGTTACGGAACTTATTTCTTTCCTTTCAATTTGCTTCCTCCTTATGTAGATTTTCTCCTCACAACCAAACAGAATCAACAAGCACAAAGAAAAACAAATAAATTAACAAACACACACATGAATAAAAACGGACACTCACACTGCTCGCTCCTGATTCTTTCCAGCTTTCCAATACGCATAGGCCATTGTGAACTGATAAAGATCCGTTAACAGAGGCGTTACCATCGGATTAGTCGGCCCGTCCACGGTCCTGCCTGAGGCCCGCGGAGCTTCGTCTGGCCCGTTCACCTTCACCTCCATAACTTATTCACAAACACGCACGCACACACACTCTTGAATCCAATACGCACACTTCTCTACGCTATAAATAAACAATCACAAAGAAAAGTCCCACACCTAAATTCTCAGGAGGCAATAAGCGTGAAAGAGACGAAGGGAAAAGCATAACAAAGACTTGGAAAAGGGAAAAAGCAAAACAAAGACTCCGTGGAAACGAAGGCGACGAACGGATGATTCTACGAACTAGGAAACAAACCAGAAATGGTTTAATATGAGTTATGCTTTTATTATTTACTATTTACTATTTATTATTTATTATTGTGCTTAAAAAACTAAGTACGTGTATCGAAATTGTCTCGTGTGACTGTTTCCTTCTACTTTCTTAGCGTTGGTTTCTACGACGTTTTCAGGTGGAACCCAGCCACCTACACCTAGTACGTCGTTTTATAGGATTGACGGTTTGACCGTTGAAATGATTCGACCTTGTATGATCCAAAAGGGTTCAGCTTTTTGTATTTTTGATATGAACCAATTATTTATTTCCAGGTCCACTAAATCGTTAGACCAACTCCAACGCATGTCTAAAATGGAAGAAAAACACTATAATGGAAGAAATATCATCTGTTTCAACAATATTGTTTATTATTTAAACAATATTTTAATATTTTTATTATATATTTATTTAAGTAATTATAATTTTATAGTAATTTTAAGGTTTAGTCTCATGTTTATAAATATTTACATTATATGTTTATAAATTTATAACTATTTACTTATGAATAACTATTTTAAATAAATAATTTAAAAAAATTATTAGAAAACATCAAATAAGTAAACCAAAAATTCATTGATATTAATAGTTGAATAAAATAATAAATTACAAAAAAGATAAAAATAAATTAAAACACACGTACAAAAATATTAATAGTCAAGCAGTCTAATTAAATTTTAAAAATATAAGCAAAATATAATAAACTATTAATACATTATCGAAAATTTTAATAATCTATGCCTTTTTTGGTATAATGAATATTATGTCTCTTTTTTAATGTCAAAATGTTTTTGATTTATGAAATTCAATAAAAGTTGATGTTTGATATTATGTAATTATATTGTCATTTAATATATTTAAATAATATGAAATATTGCAATATATCTCATATATTATTTCATTTAGTATTATCTAATAACAAATTATAGTTTAATTGAAATTTTATTATTTATTATTTATTAACATAAAAGTATAATAGCAATAATATTGTGGATAAAAATGTACACGAATAAATAAAGTTGGGTTAATTTTATAAAGTAATTTTAATAATAAAAAATGAAAGGTAAAAATGAATATATTGAGAATATTCTTTTTTGGTGTGAAAAATAAAGTTATGGGTTGGCGTGAAAAGTGTTGTAGTATCTCCAAAATGGAGAAAACTTTTCTCTGCTTAGAAGAAATGGGTTGGAGATGCCCTTAGAATAATACTAAATCATAATATATGACAAAAGAGGATATTTGATGGCATCTTTCCTAATATCAATAACAACAATAGTTAATATAAATCTTGCTTAAATGCGAAATTAAAAAAACTCATATAATATATAACCTTACTCTTAATTAATAAGGTAGTTGTTCAAATGTTTCCATAATAATTAGTAATCAAATATTTTTGGCCTTAATTTTATTTCTTTGAACTTTTCCTTTTATTATTTATTTACAATATATATATAAGTAATCAAATCTGGTGGCTGAAGCGGCTAGGTAGTATAGGGTCTGGACCTATTGCTACATCATGCACGGAGCCATATAGGCAACAACGGAGCTACATGGAGCTCAATGGTGCACTGAGCCCCCCCAAAGTTTTTTTAAAAAATTATTTTTAATATATATATATATAAATATATAAAATAACGGAGTTATTTAAGGGTTAGTGGTGCACTGAG
>JAOSBL010000210.1:24335328-24347081 GCA_027568915.1 Erythroxylum roraimae
CATAAATGAATACTTATACAATTGTGCAAAATTGTGATATATGTAAATGTGTTTTGCATGATATAGAGGAGCATTTAGAGCGCCATCATCCAGACATTGCCGGAACCTCAAGGCAATAGCTTTCTGGAGCAATCTGTGAGTAACCTAAACGGTCTCACTTAATTATGTGTTTGTTTTGAACTATATTCTGAATGTGGAACTGATTGTATTGATTCTGGACAATGAAGGTCTGAGATTTTTGATTTCTTAATGGAATAATTATAGTGCTCCTTGTTTGTGAATTTGGCAAAATAAGTGTTTCTCAATATGATTGTTGAACACCGGGCTAAGATCTAATGATAAATGGGAATGAGATTGCGATTATGATTGTTTGAGCCAATGATTGATTGAATATGAATGTGATACATTTCATATACGAATGCATGATCAGATAATGATAGTTGTGATTTGAGTAGCCACCGAAAATGAGCTTAAAGCTTGGAATGTGATTATGAGCCAAAGGCTCGATATGTACAATGAGCCCTGTATCCGCAATGGGTAAGGGATAGTATCAATGAGCCCGGTATCTACAATGGATACTTGACAGTTTAAGCACTCAGTCACAACAACGTAAAAATTGAAAGTGAGTCTCACAAGCATTTGCATATATACTTTATATATGTGTTTGACTGACTGAAATATATTGTGGACATGTATTTGATGAGAATGGGATATGTGATGCTATATGCTAAATGAAAAGATGTGGATTATGTGTTTACATGTCTTGATATGTTGTGTGAATTGAGTGAACCATCGAGAATGGTTACATTATTGAGTTCGCAAAATTCATCAAAATTGTAATGTTGATATTTCAGGATCGAGTGAGAACATTAACGACAGAGAGAGTCTACAAGAAGCATAATTTTTGTACTTTTGAATAAAAGAAATAGCTCAAAGGTCGATCAGTTGAGACTGAAAGATTTAGTTAGAAATTTTGTAAAATTCCTCATGTATGTAGCACGTTATGTACTTAATTTTGACATTGTACATATTTGGAAAATATTGTAAAGCTACAATGTATATTCGGTTTTTATGGAATGAAACGAGGAGTTCATTTTTTTTAAATTTGGTGACATTTATGTTTTTATGATTATCCCATGATTGAGTTAGTGATGTGATTGCTCTAACATGTCATTATTATAGGTTACATACTGGAATGTCCACAGGATATCCAGTATGTACCCTATAATAGTGGGATGTTACATTTTTTGTATCAGAGCATGGTTTGGTATCCATAGGGACATATATGAATATTAGGCAAGAAATATCGAGAGAAATGCGGATATTGGAGTTATTATCTATTATAGGTTATCCACTATAGGTGATCCAGTGGAACAATAAGCTGACCTAGGATCAGAAAGAGCCAGTAGAGAGTTTTCTGTATCTCGACTTGAGGTAATGCCTCCCATAATTCCCAAGAGAAGGGAAAAGAGGTACGATAAATTGCGAAAGTAGGGGGTGTAGACTTCTACGGACGTACACACCCTGCAAAGGCCAAGGGATGGCTAGAAAGAACAGAGAGAGTCTTTGACCAGATGGATTGTGAGTCAGAAGAGAAGTTCGACTATGTAGTTTCCTTACTGCAAGACCTAGCTTACCAATGGTAGAAGACTGTTCCAGGCAGTACCACCAGGCCTTGCAATCTGAAGTGGGAAGATTTTTTGAGGACCTTGAAGGAAAACTATATGCCTAAGATTTACCGGGACAGAAAGATGGAGTTTCTAGATTTGAAACAGGGCAGAATGTCAGTGACAGAGTATGAGATTAAGTTTAATGAGCTGATGGGATATGCTACTGCTTTTATTCCTACTGAGGAAGACAAGTGTAGGAAAATTGAAGATGGATTGAACATAGAAATTCAGACAAGGCTAGCAATCACTAACTTGAACAATTTTCCTGAGCTCAGAGCAGCCTCGATCCGAATAGAGCAATTGTTGAGAGATGATCAGGGAGAACTAAAGCAAGAGTCTAAACAGAAGAGGCCTAGTGAAATTCGGGATAATTTTGGTAGAAAGTTTAGTAAGCGCCAGAATAGATCCTTCCGACCACCGACTGGATTAAGACAGTTGAAATTCAGACAGAGGGGTAGTTTCATATAGTCTGGCAGTGGAAGAGGTGCAATGTCAGTCCAGTTACCTCCTTGTGAGCACTGTGGGAAGAAGCACAGTGGTAAGTGCTAGAGATTGTCTGGAGCTTGCCTTAGATGTGTCTCTTTTGACCATTAAATTAATTATTGTCTTGCTACTATTGGAGCCCAATCTGGTATGAGAGGGGGAGAAGTAAGTGAGACTACTGTTCAGCAGAGCCGAGGTAGTGGGGCTGGATAGAAAGGCTGAGGCTGAGTGAGTTCTAGAAGTTCTTCTGTCAGGACTAAAGTGCGGAGCAATCGATTCCAGTCTTACGTCAGAGTGTATGCTATGACTAGACAGGAGGCTCAAGATTCTCCGGATGTCGCTGTAAGTGCGGTGCTTATTTTTTATTGTGAAGTATTTGCATTGCTGGATCCTGGATCTACGCATTCTTTTATCGCACCGCATCTGGCATCTAGGTTGCATTGTGATAGAGAACAGTTGAAACATAGATTAGAGGTGAGTTTACTGATAGGTAGTACCACAGTAATAGGAGAAGTCTGCAAGAGGTGCTTGATTAGAATTGATCAGGCAAAATTAGAGGCAGACTTAATCATATTACAGTTAAGGGAGATAAATATCATCCTAGGCATGGATTGACTCACTGCTCATAGGGCTATCATGGACTGCTATACTAAAGAGGTGGTATTAGAATCTCCTAATCAGTAGAGAGCAATTTTCAGAGGTATTAGTCAAGCAGTGTCAGCCAGGCTGATCTCATTCATAAGTGCTTTGAGGTTGATCCAAGGTAGATGTGAGGCTTATCTGGCCAACGTTATAGATACACGAGCTGAATAGAATGTATAGGACATTCCTGTTGTTAGGGAATTTCTGGATGTGTTTCCCGCCGAGTTATCTGGTTTACCTCCAGATCGAGAAACAGAGTTTACAATCGACTTGGTTCTGGGTACTGCTCTTATATCTATTCCTCCATAGAGGATGACACTTATGGCCTAAAAGAGTTGAAGGCTCAATTATAGGAGTTGTTGGAAAAAAGGTTTTATTAGACTCAGTGTATCACTATAGGGAGCTCCAGTCTTGTTTGTAAAGAAGAAACATGAAACTCTGAGACTGTGCATTGATTATAGGCAACTGAATCGGGTAACAGTAAAGAACAATTACCCGTTGCTTAGAATTAATGACTTGTTTGATTAGTTACAGGAAGCTCAAGTGTTCACTAAGTTGGATTTGAGATCTGGATACTATCAGTTGAAGATAGCAGAGGCTAATGTACCGAAGAGTGCATTCAGAAGCAGGTATGGGCATTTTAAATTCTTAGTAATGCCGTTTGGGTTAACTAATGCCCCAGCTGCATTTATGGCTTTGATGAATAACATGTTTCAGCCCTACTTGGATCAATTTGTGATTGTGTTTATTGATGACATCCTAGTGTCTTCAAAGAGCAAAGAAGAATATGCTGAACATTTGAGAGTGGTCTTATAGATTATGAGGGAGAAACAATTGTATGCCAAATTCAGTAAGTATGAATTTTGGCTAGATCAAGTAGTATTTTTGGGGTCATATAGTATCTGGATAAGGCATACAAGTGGATCCAAAGAAGATAGAAGCAGTGATAAATTGGGAAGCTCCGAGGAATATATCAGAAATCTGAAGTTTCCTAGGATTTGCCGGATATTACCAGAGATTTATCGAGGGGTTTTCGTTGATCTCAGCTCCTCTTACTAAACTTCTGAGGAAGAGTGTAACCTTCAGATGGAATGATGAATGTTAGAAAAGTTTTGAGGAGTTGAAGTATTGGTTGACTACGGCACCGGTGTTAACTATTCCATTGGGAACTGGAGGATATGTAGTATTCAGTGATGCATCGCATCAAGGATTGGGATGTGTACTGATGCAGTATGGCAAAGTGATAGCCTATACATCGAGACAACTAACGTCTCGCGAGATAAATTATCCGGTATATGATTTAGAGCTTGCTGTAGTTGTTTTTGCTCTAAAGATATAGAGGCATTATTTATATGGAGAGACATTCCAAATATACACTGATCATAAGAGTTTGAGGTATCTATTAAGTCACAAAGAATTGAACATGAGACAGAGGAGATGGGTAGAGTTATTGAAAGACTATGATTGTATAATTGAGTATCATCCGGAAAAAGCTAATGTGGTGGCTGATGTTTTGAATCGAAAGTCTAATAGCAGTGTAGCTCAAATTCAGTTATCGAGATTACCGAGCTTAATTCATTTGAGAGCTTTGAATGTGGAGTTGAATCTAGAGCATAATGAAGCATTGATAGCCACACTAAAGTTGAGACCGATGTTGCATGATCGAATTAGAAGAGTTTAGATTAAAGATCCTGAAATGGTGAAACTGATTGAGAAAGTTAAGATGAATCCGGATTCTAAATTTGAACTAAGAGATGAGACACTATGGTTGAAACAGAGGCTGTGTGTGCCTAATGTGGATGATCTAAGAAAGAAAATTTTAGAGGAAGCTCATATAGCCGCTTATGTTATGCATCCTGGTACCACCAAGATGTATAACACGATGAAGCAGCATTTCCGGTGGCCTGGAATGAAGAAGCAAGTAGCGGAATATATATAACATGCCAGCGGGTTAAAGCTGAGCATCAGGCTCCAGTTGGGAAGCTAAGTTCATTGTTGATTCGTATTTCTCTTGTTTATATTCTTATTTAGATCCACATACATATACCCGTGGGAGGGCGCACTGCGTGAGCCATGTGCGTTGCATGCCCCACACGGGTTTGCCCGCATGTGGTGCCACTTGGCGGCACGCTATTAGTGCATGCAACGCACACGCCATCCGTACCGCCGCATCCTCAACTCCTTTAGTAACATCCGAATGTTGCATCGCCCTCCAATGGGGAGGGCGATTTTTGGTGTCCCTAGATTCCGTTTGGCCCGTTTTCGACTCGTTTTTTATAGCTAGCCTTATATATACTACTTTTACGTAATTATACAAGTAAAAAAACTAAAAAACGAACCAAAAATTGAAGAAAACTATATGAAATGGAAACCGAAAAGACCTTTGTTTTCGTTAACTCGATCATGTAACCGCTCTGATATCACCTTCGTTTCCGTTAACTCGATCATGTAACCGCTCTGATATCACGTGTAATACGTAATACAGACCCTATTACGTACCCAGAATCATACATAAAAGGGTAAACGAAGGAAATGCGGAATACCTGATTTCGATTTCATTTTGAGTTCCAAAGCAGTTTTTGATGCCGAAACGAGCTCCGATTCTCCCGGGACAGTTAAGGAAGTTGTTCATCAAAACTCGATTTAGGCCTTTCTACAGTTTTCTCAATACACAAACTCTTTTAATGAGTCAGAGAATCGTATGCTTACAATTGATATGAGTAACTATAGGAGACCTTAACCTTTATATAACTTTCATATCGGGCTTCCCCATTACAAGGCTGATATAGACCATATCCATACTAAAAGGGATTCATTTTTTACCCGAACTTCGACTCATTAATCTATATTATTTATTGGTCACTTTATTATCTTTAATTAGATCAAATTACGTAACTTAACTGATAATTTATTAAAAGCCAAAATTACAATTAATAGTTGTCCGCTTAATAGAAAAAAACAAATTTGTCCTTAAGGACAAAAATGTCTAACACAACAACATTGCAAGGTAATGTCATAGAAAAGAAATTTCCCACAAAATACAATTTTGGGTAGCAGAAAAGACAAGATTTTATGTTAAGATCATCGATTAATATTGCAAAAATGGAAGTTAACAAGAAAAGAGAGCAAAACTCTACAGCATCCCCCTTCTTGTTGGCATTTTATAACCGAATCAAAAGAGGCGTCAACTATGGCTAAGTTTACAATTAGAAGTCCCATCTCGTGGGCAATCTGAACAAAAATAAAGGCCTGGAGGAAAATTTTGCTTTCTAGAGATTAGCTAGATCTGTTGCATCTTTTCAGCCCACTTCAAAAATCTTGTCGTTCCATTTTAAGTTCATGACATGGATCTCTTGTTCCTATTTGCTTGCTGTGAAAATGTGCATGCCAAGGAAAGCGAATTCAGTACACAATGATCAAGGAAGGAATTGTACTAGTATAGCGTATCTACCCTTTTGAGGCTTGAGAAGGCAGAAGATTCTGTTCCAGGTTCTTCAACAGGAGACCCGCGTTCTGATGTCTTCCCATCATGCACACTTCATTAAAACTGCTGTCCGCCAGGTTAAATGGTCGTGCTTCCAAGGGAAGTGACATGTGAACTCTGCCTCCCATTTCAAGCTCTTGGGACAATCAAAGGACGTGTCAAAGCCGGCCTAGTACTCTTGTACACTGTATCCAGAAGGCACGGAAATAATGTGGCATTGATCCAAAAATGATTTTACTTACCTGATGCATTCCTTTCAGAATGATATGCATTTAATTGTTGATGATGAACATCTTCCCCACAAATTTCCTCAAGTCCGAAGGGACCAAGTTGATCCTGGATCGATTGTTCTAAACCAAATGAAGAATCCGAATTTATTATATTTAACACATTAGGTGCTGATAGTTGATTGGACGCAGGGCAGTCGGTTTTCTGGAGATTGAGCATATTTTGTGTTAGAGCATGGGTGTTTAGAGGAGCAACAGTGACATTCATATGCTGAGACCGATTTCCATTGCCAACTATATTTCCTGGTTGAGAGAGATGAATGGGCTGGAGGAGACCGGGGACAGAAATCGGGTACAAACTGATTCCATTTCTCAATGACAACATCTGCAATCAAAGCAGGAGAAAACAGTGTCAAGATTCTGTCATTACCTTTTCTTTTCGTTAAAAAGAAAAGGATTCTGACATTAATTCTTCAACACTTGAGATTGTGATTTCCTAAGCGTAAGAACATCCTTTAGACCACAAATTACATAAAAACATTTCGACGGATTATACAAGGAGAAAAGGGACAAATTATATAGAACTCGTACAAAAACTTGTAAGGAGTATGATCACATTATTCTTCAAATAATTAATTTTAGTTATTCATAGGAAGAAGCTAGTTCTTTTAATATTAATCAATCAACATAAAACCTGTCAATTAACACAGACAACATCTTTAACTTCATATGATGAAGAAGACGGCATTTAGAGGATGGTTACTCTTGCAAATATTGTCCAAGATTATGGAAGAGAGATACAAAACCTTCCATTTATAATAATAGCTTGAAACTGTATATAGCTAAAGCATTCAAGATATTCTCAAACCTGCACTTGAAGCTGAAGCTGTTTGAGATATTCAATAGCTTCATCAAGCATAGAAGCCTTATCCGTCTGCCACAGACAAACACTCCATTAAACTCAAAGGCAAAACACTGGAATGAAACAAAATTAACAAGCTAGCAGGTTCTCAAACAAGAGAAGGGCATACTTTATTGGAGTTGGGTATGAGGTTTTGCAGAGCTTTCATTTTCTCATTAATCCTACTCCTCCTTCTCTGCCAAACAACCCCAACCAGATATAAAAGAAAGAGGATGATGATATAAGAATACTATACTACTAGAGAGCTTTAGTTCATGAAACACCAACCTTTTCCGACAAATTATGAACTTCTGCTGCTCTGCTTCTTTTGGACGATTTGCGTGGAGGAGCCTGCTTTGCTGGTATCTCTTCTAACCCAGCTTCAAGACCCTCCTGCATGTATTTTCTTTTCAAATTGTTTCACGGATTTAACCTCTAAATCATATAATAGCGTAAAAAGAGTTAAATCCTTCTTTAAACGATAGACACCCAAAAATAAACCTTAAGATATCATACGAAGAAAATAATTGTCACTTCTTAATCATTTCCTCGTTTAAGTTAAGTGTGGACCATCACAAGGAAAATGCAACACTTAACCAAGAAAAGTCCGATACATAAAAACTTCCAACTCTCTTTCCTTCATTTTCCGAGTAACCAACAAGAGTAAAGACCCGAAACGGTGGGCGAAAAGTAAAAGCACCTCGCTTTCTTCATCAAAGTCATCAGTCTCGTTACCACTAGCTCCTCCAGACACGTTCACATTCACATTCCCCGAGAAACAACCACCATCATTCTTCACCCCCTCACCCAAATCCGTCCCCAAGATCGAATCTTGCCCAAGACCTGATCGGCAAAGACGGTTCTGATCTTCAAACTCCGACGTGACCATCTCCTCCTGTAGACCGTTGTTGGCTGCCATTTGCAACGACGACGACGACGATGAACGAAGGAACATTTGATGAAGAAAAAGTGACATGTCATCTGATGGACGGTGATCGCGAACCATTGATGAAGACGAACAAGTGTTGGTGTTTTCATAATTGTACATATGCGCCATTTTTCTCTTTACTCCACTCCACAAATTCTCTCTCTCTCTCTCGTTTCCTACACTGTCATTAGCAAGAACTAGGAAAGTACTGGTTCACAGGGCGCTTTATATCAAATTGTTTCAAAGCTCACGCGACACTCTAGCGTGTGGAGGCAAAGGTTCTTGGAATTGTAAAAATTTCTTTACGATCTGTCGTGGGTGCAGAGGGATATGAGTATATGATTGGTCTGTCAAAGTAGAAATTTAACTGCTGGTGTCAGGTGAAATTCACACCCTGTCGCACGTGAGGCACATCAAACTGGTAACATAGGTTTTAGTGAATAATTAACTGTTTAATTGAATTAAGTTAATGACTAATTCGGGATTCCGTACTAAACAGAATCTCTGTCCCTGGTTCGTGTTGGACCAACTCAAAGTGCATAAAGTCGTTCCATTTGTGCTATAAACAATACAAATTAGGCTTTCTATGAAGGCGCATTATCTATAAGAGCATATTTTCAGATACAGTACCTTCAACTTGAAGCACATCTCTGATAACCCCGCACGAAAACCACACCACCAACTTGCGTCATCTTTCACTTTTAAAGTGGCCTCTTGATCGTGGACTTTCTAGGTCTTGATAGTATAATAATGGAATTATTAGGCTCTTCACTCCTCTCTGCCTGGAAGCTTATCTTTCTACCTAGTAGCTACCTAGCTACCTAGCCCTAGCTCTTCGTGTGAAACTTGACTAGACTGCATAACAACGCCACTCTATTTCAACTGTTATTTCCTGGCATGAAACTTTCCTTCTAAAGTCCATGGGATGATAAGATTTGCCCTTTCAACAATCTTTGGTTGCTTGGACCAGTTTGCTTAGAAATTTGATTGAAAGATGGGACAGAGTAGCAAGTTATATTAGTTATTATTTCTTTTCTGTGTAGATGGGAAGTTTTTTGAAAAAAGGGCTATGTACATGCAGATTCTTGTGGCGAAGAATTCTACTTGATGTTGTCAGGATATGTATCTTAATTCTTGTTGGTCAAGTCATTGCGAGTTGTAATGATCATGAATACTACTGCCTTTTTTAACATTTTATATTGAGAAGATAACGAAGACTAAACTTAACCTTCCTCTTCCTTCTCTACTCACTTGAAGCTTTAACGTACTTTTATCTACCTAACTCGCCAGCTGAAACCTTAGCATGACCAGCGAGAATGCCTAATCGACTTCATTTATGGCATCAGTTTTCGATCGAAGTTTACCTGTCAAAAACACTTCCGATCAGTTCTGACACACCCACAACAACCAAGTGCGCGTTGGCGTACAAAAGGAAGTAAGGAGCACACAATGAAAAGTCTTAATAAATCGGCTCAGAATAGTGAGCTGCGATTACAAACAAGTATTGCAAAAGTAACGTGTCCAGTCCAAAAGCCTAACCTTTGTAATAAAACCTCTGACTCTGAGCTAAAGCGTTTGAAATATTGGACGGGAACTCCCTGCACTGACACGAATACCAATGAGGCCGACTACATTACATAGCTTTTGAATCGTAACCATTGCATGAGTTTCAGCAATTTAATTGCATGTACGTTTTCGGTGTCATGGAAGTTAGAATGGAGTCGAATAGATCTTTAGATCGATTGAGGACAGAGGCTACCTATATCCTATAATGTCGCCAACTGCCAGTATTTGTTGGCCTTTCAGCTCCATGATTGTAAGCTAAGAGGTCTTGCATTAACTACTCAGAAGATGCACCTTCTTTTCAAAAGGTACGAAAGGGAAGTGGACAATGTATATTTGATTGATGCAGTAGAAATGATACCAACACTAGTGCCGATTAAAGTGGCAGTGATTTTTTCTACATACAGTCCCTAATATTATGTACATCCTTCTCTTTTTCCTCGTTAGAATGACTAGTTAGGCCAAAATATATAAGCAAGTGATGTTGGCTTTCATTTTATATGTTGTCTGTACTATTTTTCTTCCTTAAGAAGAGTTTTCACCTCACTATTCAAATGCCATTTTTAATTGATTTTTGATATGAATAAAAGTTTGCAAACCTATATTTTTGAATAATTAGAGAGTCATGTTAATATACAATTAGAATTTTTAAACTATATTTTGTAATGATTATAATTGAATAGAACTAAATTATTACAGTCTAATTGTCCCACATCGGTAATAAAAGAGCCTGATGTGGGATTTATAAGCTTACGGACTCTTCCACCCTTCAAGTTAACTTTTGGAGTTGGTTCTCTTATAAAACCTGTAACAACTAAGTCATCTTATTTCCGTATCAGGAATGTATCTAAGATAAAAGATTTAAGGTTTAAAAAATTCCTGCTAAAAATTGAATTAAATAATAGATTTTGAAATATGATTGAAAGATACTGTTCTTATTCATCGAAAAATTTAAAATTTAATTGAAAAAAGATATTGTTAAATAAAAATTAATTGATTTATTTTAATTTATAAAAATTTATTAATTAATAAAAATTGACCGATTAATTAATAAACTGATTTTTATTTAACCAAAGTCAACAGGCTAGGCCCAAATTGACTGGCACATGGCTTGAGCGAAAGTGACAAAACTAGGCCCTTTTTTAATTAAAAGAAGATAAATCGAACCGATCAACCTATAGTCGAGCTTAGCCAGAGTCGAGTCCTACGAGCAACCTAGTTATAATTTATAAAAGTGAAATAGAAACTTAAATATGAAGAAAATAAGATATAATGTTAGAGAATATATAAAACCAATTAAGTTGGCCTCACACAACAGCTTAAGTTATTGTGGTGAAACGGTCCCTTAACATGGTATTAGAGCCTTTGTGACCAAGTGGTCATGAGTTCAAATCCTGCCACCCACCAATTATTCAGCACAAGGTAGAGTGGGTCTGTGCAAGTTTCAAGCCCAAAGGGCTTTCACTTAAGGGGGTGTGTTAGAGAATATATAAAACCAATTAAGTTGGCCTCACACAACAGCTTAAGCTATTGTGGTGAAACGGTCCCTTAACATGTTAGAGTGTCCCATATTGCCTAGACATGAAAATGTTAAAGGGTTTATAAGTGGTAAGGGTCAACCATCTAAACAACTAGTTCTAGTTATTTGGACAATGGTTAACCCAAGCCCAATTCGTGTTAGTGGACTCTACACTCTGCCCATATTAGAAATTCAATATGGTATCAAAGCAGGTTTGGCTCGGATTATTAATTTTTCGATTGTCCGTCTGAATGTCCAATCCCAGCGGCCCGGTCCGGTTACCACTGCGTATATTTCAAGTGACAACTGGATGTCCAGCCCCAGTTGCACTTGAGG
>JAOSBL010000210.1:24356396-24387444 GCA_027568915.1 Erythroxylum roraimae
TTATTTGGACAATGGTTAACCCAAGCCCAATTCGTGTTAGTGGACTCTACACTCTGCCCATATTAGAAATTCAATATATAAGGCTTAATATTCTTCACAATTCCACGAACGAATCATCACAAGATTATAGTGGATTCGTCCAGTTAAATTTATGTTTTATAGTACATATAAAAATAGAAATATTTTTCTTATTAAATAAATTATTAGGACAAGTAAAGGTCATGACGTCCTGAATCAAATGATATAATTTTAAAATATTATTTTACTAAGAGTAAAATTAAATTAATTGTTAAAATTTTAGATGGCATCATGCTAATGTTGCAAATTAGTTAAGCTTTCTCTTAAATTTAAATTATAAGTTCATGCCTATGAAACACGAGCAATTTGTTCATTAGAGGTTGACTTTAGGTCTTAGGCAATTTTTAAAAATATTATTATTTTTTTGGTAAGTCAGAAAAATTAATAAATTAAACCAAGACATGTACAAAAAGTTCTAACACAAGTGTTTCGGAGGACACAATAATCTAGTACATAGCAACAAGCCACACTACAAACCAAGCACTACACTTGAAACTGCCTGCATAAAATAAAACGCAAACAGACTCAAACCAAAGAGAATTAATAGGGGCGCCTAAGCTAGCTGACGTTTAATCCACAAAAGACAACCCAATGAGATAAGGAATTGAAAGCATTCTGAACCCCCATAGTCGGTCTTCATCGGAGACAACTGGAGGACCCTTTGATAACATAGCGTTGATTGTCACGAGGAAATAAAAAAATTATTATTAAAATAAACAAGTGAAGAAATTGCATCAATTTAGCTAGGCATTATCCGATATTTATTATGATCCTTATCCAATGTGAAGCAAAAGGAATCAATAACGAAAAATCATTTCCCAAGTCATAATCCACATTGACATTGCAAGTGCCTTGTTGATGGTCACTTCACTCCAACAAATGGTTATTGACTTATTGTAACATAAACTTCAAGTGGGCAATGGAGCCTCCCTGACCTCCATAGTTAGCATCCAACTGAATTTGTTTGGTTCCTAAACTCTCATTAATTTCCTTGAGGGAATCAGACCTTTCACTATCAATCCCGATCACTGTCATGTCCGACCGGTCGTCACCTTAACCAGACGTAAAGAAATGTTCTTTTGTCTATCCATATAATTGTCAATCTCTTTAAGGCAGTCTTTTCCCATCCTTTCCCTCAGCTGTCACTACCCCATTGGTCCCACAGATTTCGTATCCAAACCCCTCTGTCTACTACCATACGGATGGGACCACCATAGCATCCATGTCACGATCAACAAGCGTCAGAGATACGCACCACCCATGAACAATGATCGGGACATGGGAAGTCAAACGTTAATGTTAGCCGACTTGAGATGCTGATCGTTTCGTGTTGGGATGTGGAACTTGAAGATCCGACGGAGGATTTATGTGAAAGTGATATTTGATTCGGTACGGGGACGTTAAATTCCGGGAAATCAAACGTTCCCAAGGATTTCTCGGTGCATGTGTTATGTCCTTAAGCGTATGTGATTATTCTGTGGCTGCGACTTCCGAGGATAATTCGACGGTTTCATTACCGACGAAAGAAAGTTCAAAGTTCCAGATGCCATGAATGCCATGAATCATCCAGCTCATGTAATTAGGAAAGGGACCTCTGAAAAATGGGTGTCATAAACATGACTCCCAGACATGAGCAATGGACTGCAGGAAAAGAAAAGGTTGAAAAGGAGGAAAGGGAGAAAAAAAAAACACGAAACACTATGCTATGTGCCTTGTGGCAGTGATTGAAACTGTCTGTTAATAGGAGAAGACTGAAGAGAAATAAGCAAATATATCATACTTATCCATCGGAAGGAGAGACTTCCTCTCCCAAAACACTATCTAGCTTGAACACGCCTGAAAAGAAATATCTCAAACATCCAGAGCTCCCATCTTGCAGATCGGGCAGGCATTCTTCTCCACAAGCCACTGCTTAATACAATCAAAGTGAAAGAGATGACCACAATCTAACTTCGATACGTTTTCCCCGTCAGCAAACTCCTCCTGAAAATGAAAGCAAAAAAAAAAGAGGAACAGATAAAGGAATTTGTTTGATGCTAAAACAAATAGATGCTTCACATGAAAGTCAAATATTTGCATATGGAGAGATAACCTCAATCAAATCTAAGTATTGGTAGTTATATATAAATGGTAGAGGAGCAAAACCAAGGAATTAAAACTATGTGATATATATATATATGAATGGACGACATTGACTTGTGAGTTGTGACAAATACTCGAGCAACTTACCTGACAGATGCAGCATGGTTCTTCTTCCCTCAAAGAGCTATTTGATCGATACTCCTGGTAATTTAGATGATTCAGAATGGTAGTCTCACTCAACCCTGTGTGGACGAATCCAATTTGATCTTGCAGGTGAAGAAGCTCCTAGAAGTGCAGAATCATTTTTGGAAAGTAGCAGTCAGAGATGCAAGTTATATGCCTGAAATTTGAAAGTCCTCTACTTACTATTACCAGAATCAATGTAAACTTAGATGCTCTAAGAAATAAAGGACTTTAATAGTGATCACCAAACGATACAAATGTTACCTCATAACTCATGTTGTCCACATCAAGACGCAGATCTTGATAAGTATCAGGCTCGTCAGGGATGCCATACGACAATGAACGGTCAATTGCCATCACATCCTAGCATATCACAAAAATGTTAAAATCATAGAATAAAGTCCTTAATCAATTTTTTTTCTTGCTATCTTTAAGGTAATGATTTGTTTTCTACTGGTAATTGTAAATTTTCAATACTGATTTTAATATGGTAATTTGGAAACAGATAGATAATAGCTGAGGTAAAGACAACCGTAAACCAGTAACAATATTACCTCAAACAGTAATGTGCCCCCTCTACGGACAATTTCCAAAGCATTGCGAACCTGTTTGAGAGCAAAATAAAGAGTTGAAACATCTAAGTCATGGTTTCAAGAGTGCCAAGACAAAACAAGGTGAATAATCCATTTAATAGTTATGGTCATAGCCAAGTTTATGCATCTAACAATTACTAATAAAAGATTGTACAAAGAAGGTAATTTATATGATGAAAAGAATACAAAACGACATGTTATGTACAGAGAACTTCTAAAAGACTTGTCAGGATCCAATTTATCAAGGATAGGCTAAACACTCTAGAAACATTTTATACAAGAGTCACCAATAGCTTGCTTCTGCAAAAGCTGGCTTTGTAGTAGCGTCTGAAAGTTACATTAGAATGCAACCTACATTTATACCAATTTTTTTCTAAAGATCAATATTCTAAAGGCCAGGACAGAAATGGACTATATCTTGCTTTCTTGAAACACCCTTTGCCACTCATGCACTGCACTGGCCGAGTTAATATTACTTTACAATGCATTGATATGTCCTTAACATATGGCAAGCTTGCTACCAATAAAAAGTATGTTAAGCCTATAAATTTTTTCTTTGACTTTGGCATGAAAGCTTTGGGAAGGTGTGTAGGACTGGACCAAACCTTCAACCTAAGATGGAGAGAACCTTCATATCCGGTTTGGATAAGAGTCCTGGAGTTCCTACTGTGCTTCTCCTACTTTTCCAATTTGGAAAGAACTTGCAAACATTCATATTTGGTGGCTCAAATGCTCTCAAACCCTTGATTGAGGCATATTGTTGGGGTTTGCCAAACCATGACCAGTAAATCTGGTGATTTAAGACATCAATTCCTATAGACACTATTGCATGATTCCAGTTGTAACTTGTCCAATTCATTAAGCAATGACTATACGCTATTTTATGAGCATCAACTCCATTTCAACCAACCTTTAAAGCATCTTTATGTTCACGAGTCTGAACTTTCTGCCTTCTCACCAATCTAATGCCTCTGCCCCCACGACCCCCAAAAGAAAAAAAAGAAAAGACAAGGAGAAAAAGAAAAAAATAAAACCAGGTAGATTTTGGCTCTAGCTTAAGTTAATCCATAGTCCAATAGAAAATGGTGCTACTCTAACAAATCATTAGAATTGATGCTAAACTGTTTGGGGGACAGGGGTTCACCAACTGAAGATAAAGAATTAAGAAACAAAAGAAACTAAGTTTGCAAGGCTACTGTTTCCTTAAAGATAGATATCCTATCTAGTACCTTTAGATAGATGAATCAGAACAATGAGATAGTAAGTCTCAGCAGAGGCGAATTACCTTATTCTTGTTCTTTCTAAAAGAAAAAAGATGTTGTCAACCAGAATAATAATGTTCTGCATGCAATGACCAAATTTCATAAAAGAATTTCTTTAATTGTACATACCTCAGATGCCAGTCTGCTTCTCCTCTGTGCAGGAGTTGCAAATCGCTGACCGACCTCAATAAGGTTATCAGTTTGTCTCTCTTCCATTATTGACAATCCTGACCTGAAGGCTTGAGGTGGAGATCTTAAAAAATTACCCGCTCTCCCGGATGGTTCCATCCCTCTTGCTGCAGGAGAAGAATTAAAATGTATGGGGGAGTGACGACTTTGCACTTGACTGCCTCCTTGATTGGCAATGCTTTGCCACACTCTCCGTTGAAATTCCTCAACAAAGCTTGACGGGCCATTCCATGTTGGAGACATTGTCTGCATAAATTCCTCAGGCATTCTTACCTGGGAAATCTGATTGGAAGCAGATGGATGATGGTGATAGAATTGTGAGCTGAAGCCATTTGGAGAACTAGAAGCAATATTGCTGCTTGACCCAGAGGAAAACATCATTGGTTCATTCTCCAGATTTCCCCTTTGAAAATCAGTAACAACCATATCATATCCTGGATTATTCCTGATATTAATGGCTGTAGGGATTGCTTCTCCAGTCCTTACAGTGTAAACAGACGTGCTTGATATACCAGTTCCTGGCACAGTGATACTATTTATTTGAAAAGGCGGAAGATTTGATGCAGTGTTTGGAACACGCGCCTGAGGGTTTATGAAAGTGGTTGGAGAAACTACTCCTGATGAGGAGATTGTATTCATAGTATGATCAGATGATAACGTAGATGGCTGATCAGGCCATTGAACATTAGCATTCCTTGAGATCCAAGCCGGTAAATTGGATGGTAAAAGTTCTGGTCCATTGGAAGCTCTTCCAAGTCTAATACTTCGGTGATAGTCATCTGCTTCTCCTGCTACACTTAAACTTTGATTTGGACCAGAAACTGCATGTCCCCCAGCTCCAAGTCCCAGATTGTCAGAACTGGAAGCTTGATGCAGCAAAGGAGCTACTTCTGCACCATTCATAATTCCTGCACCCAACTGCTCTGGACAGCTAGCACTCTGGTCACTATCCATGGAACTTGATATATCTGAAATTTCACTAGAATTTTCTTGAACAGCAACAGCTTGCTGAGGTGACCTTGAGCTTTCACCCAGAAGGAGCTCTCCAGAAGGCTCAGGCAGGGTCCGTTTACAGGACAGACGTCGACTGTCAGATAGATCTTCTCCACTATTATTTTCTTCCAACATATATTCCGCAGTTCCTGATGATATTGCAACTGAATTTGCAGTGCCATTAGGAGGCTCATTTTGATTAGAGCCTGGTCTGCCTGGTGGCAATTGGTTCATAATAAAGCCTGATTCCATATCCTGATAATTGCCATCAAATACAACATTCAAGTCTATGTTACGATGGGAAGTACTTGAACTGGTCCCAGGCGTATTTGATGGTCCATTTATGAGCTGACCATTTAGCAGGTTCAGATTGGAAGGATGTCTATTTTCCAGTGTTGCATCAATTCCAGCACCAACTTGAGGGGGAGAAAGTGGCCCATCTTCATTTAAGAGATCTTGAAACCGAAACTGGGGTTCAGGACTCACAGTCTCCAAAGGACCCATGGCAGGATGCCCACCATGAACCTGTACATCACCTGGAACAATGCTATGTTGCTCCATCTGAATATTGATGCCATGGAATCCATCTTCCAAATGAATGATCTCTGGAAAGTTGCTGGAGCCATTACCTTGGCCTGCCATTGTGAGATATATTACCTGAACCACCTGAAAAAGACTATCTAGAATTAGGACTGCTCTGGAGATCTAAGAATAAATTCATAGTATCGGAACTTATTAGACGGACAGTTCAAACATATGCCTTAAATACTAATATCAACTCCAATGGGTGCATAAAGACACTTAGCTAGAAAGAGAAGTCACACGATACAAATGTTCACAGCAATGAAATTAGTAAGCATATGATAGAACAATTATAAAATAAGCAAACATTATGAAAACCAATATTCTTGAAAACAGAAGGCAAGAGAATTAAGCACAAAGAATGCACATATTGATATAACAACAATTGCATTCAATAGGTAGTAACTAGCAATTTCCACAACTGACTGTAACTCTAATACATTCATCCAAACTTAAGGCGAGGTCCTTGTTGATGATCCATATAAGCCTATCTGGAAAATCACGCATCCTAGTTTTGTGCTTGAGATGAACATAAAAAGAATAATTAGTGAAATTTATGATGACCACTTTAAGCATATGTTGTATCGAGAATAGTTCATCTTCTTGACTAGTCTTCTAACAGAGAAGCAAATACATGAAGTTCGTAATTCGTCTTAATCAGAAAAACTGAAAGCATGGTTAATAGGGATTTGTGGAGATTAAAGGCTAGAAGAATGTGGTCTCTCCCTTAAGCAAGCATGATCAACAATGCGCACTGTTTTATTCATGGATTTGAACACTAATTCAAACTTCAATAAAAACAGAAAATTGAAGGAAAAAAAAAACCTCGAGAACTGGTTATCAACTGTACTCTTAAGACATATTGAAACATAAATGAACAAGGTCAAGAATTTACTTGTGGCTTTTCAAAACCAAGCCTATACCTAACAGCAAACTAGCCATACTGTGAAAAATAATACAAGGTCACCAAAAGTTTCTTTTTTTTGATACATTGAAAAGCTATCATGGTGGAGAAGAGGCTCCCAACCTTCTCTACGAATGAGCCACAAGCCTATTAGTAGGCCTCCAAAGCGGTAATGCTTGCATGGTGAAACATACAAACTATGTAACTTATAATTATCAAATATTAATCACAGTCATGATTGTGATTCATGAAATTTTTGATTAAAAATGAAAAGAAATAGGAAGTTCAAAAACTTGAATGTAGCTAAATTGAAGGTCATCTTCCCTTGATCCTTATGATTATATTAGAAGATTCCCCATCCTCAAAAGGATAAATGAACAAAGGCATTAGAAATCAACAAAGTGTTGACTGAGAAGGATATAGAGAAACTAACAAATAGCATATCTCTTGTAAAAATCGCCTTGATATCTCTTACAAGCACAAAATCTTTCTCTTATCCAAATGTCATTAATGTCTAAAGTAGAAGGAACACTTTGCAATACAAAAATAAATGCCCTCCTGTCAATAATTTATAAATCTCATCTTTGAAAAACTTTATAGGAATATACACATTTTTACACTTTTTTCAACTTGCAAAAACGATAAAATTAGGACATCCATGGGAACATTTTATTAAACAATAACAGGTCCTGTCTTTCCACAAACATGCATCAAGAGAATGTCCTTGTTGTAATGTTCGTCTCCAATGGTAACTAACGTCGCATTGAAATGTTTGTCACAAACCATATCACTTCAAGATTTTCAAACCAAGATGCATATTGTTATGATACACCCCAGAGTACAAAGATGTGACTGTAAAACAATAAAAGGGATCGTTTATTTGATCATGTGGGCTAGACCACATATCCACACCAAGATCAAAGAACAATTAACAGCTGAAGCGATAGATTGGCAAGTATTTGGTTGATTAAACATCATTCAAGAAGCAGTATAGTTATTTGTATTTCATTTGATTATTTAAGAACAAACGGAAACAAAAAACTGAAAGAATGGAAGACAAACTTTAACAGAAAGGGCATAGATAAAACTAGATTTTATCATGAAACCATGTAAGACAAAGAATCAAGCCATTAGAAACACACAACCTTAAAGACCACCTAAAAAATGGGTTTAAAATCTATAGAAATGGTTCAGATTTTCGTTAGAGATCAATACAAGAAAAAATAAACATAAAAGGAAATAGAACTCAGTAAACTAGCTTAAGTCTACTATGAGAAATTGACTTCAAAATTGCCACTTCTGATAAACGAGTAAATCAAGATCACCAACTTCAGAGACACAAACATGTATCCTCACAAGCACCAAACAAGATGCACAACCACACATAATCACTGGATTATGCATGATCACCACCAGCCACACACAAAAAAGACCACCTCAAGAAGAAAGAAGGAATACCCAGAAACAAAGAACAGGTATTGATTGGTGAGCAGTTGGAAAGCTCAAAGCTTTGGACCAAAAACAACTTCTCTCTGACTAAAAGCTGTTTGTTTGCTAGTAAAGGCATGAAATTGGGTATGAGCAAATATGGGGGTGGGATGACTGGGCATATATAGTGTGAAAAACAAGAGTGACTGAGTAAATTAAAATGGGATAACAATCTGGACAGAAAGAAATTGCCAATGTTAGAAATGAATCATAATTACAAAGAGAGTAGAAACAAGTATGGTAGTAAGGAGTCATGGTTGGCCGCTGACCAATTGGATTTGCATCCCACTTCAAAACCTCGCAATGTTGGCCTCGTGTCATCTTTCTCTGCATTGTTCTCTCTCTCTCTCTCTACAATTTTTTTTACCCTTCAAAGTTTTCTTTCTCTCTCAATATCTGGCATCTATGGGAACCAAAGTCCAGGACTATACCGCCAAAGTTTTTCGACATGCTTTAGCTGCTCTGGGTTTGGGGTTCAGGAGTGGTGGACCTGGTGGTTCTTGTGTTTCTCTCTCCCCTCCTTGTCCGTGACTGTCTTTGGCCGTTTCAAACTTCCCTTAAGTGGACCCTACTTGTTTAAATCTCACTTCTTCTTTTTCTTTTTTTTTCCCTTTTAATATATAGCCTTCACTCTTTTTTAGTTTTTAGTTTTTACCCATTACATTTTTTCAAGCTAATAAAAAGGAATTTTCTAAAAATTTTAATTTGTTTAATGCAGTATATATTACTTTATTTTGAAAAATATAGTTAAAAATTGTTAATTACTTAAAATTTTATCTAATATTTACTGTATTAAACTAAATATGTTTACGCAAAAAAAACATTATTTATAAGTTAGTTATTCTTACACGTTAAATTTTACAATTCAAAAGTTCGTTAATCCAGTTATTCTTTTTAAACCATATTAATACATTAATTAGTTACCTTAATAAATAATTTGATACAACTGTCTAATCAATGTATGTGGTTATCTTAATTTCATTAATACTGTTTGTTTTAGATAAATTAAGTAAAAACATTTTTCTTATTTTTGTAAAAAATATTAATATTCATATTTTGTACAAGCTTTTATTAGAAAAATGTAATTGCATCCAAAATAGTTTGGGATGTTTTAAACAAAAATTATTTTTACTAACCATTTAATTTTGTTTTGAAGAGAGATTAGCATTCTTATAAAAAAAAGAAAATAGGCATAAATAATTAACTAAACTAAATAATTTAAAGACGAATAAATATTATAATATCCAATACACATACTTCATTAATGTCACTTGAATTCTAGGATTGTGCCTCTTATGTTATTGTTAGGTAAAGTAAATTTACCTAATTAAATTTTTTTTTTGATAAATATGGCAGTGTACTAAGTCATCCATAATTTTTAAGTAGTTCATTTTTTATGTTTCTTACTTCTTAGATTTATCTGAACATGAAATCTAAAGAATTGAATGACTAAACATTGCATTTAAAATATGTAAAGGAGAAGATAAGTAGAAATTAAAGTCACTAAAATCATTTATTCAACTGGAGTTTTTGCATTAAGCTAAAAGTGCATTTTAAATTTCATTATAATACAAATTGAGTTGTAATATTTTAGAGTTTAATCTTAACATTTTCAAATTTATTTATGCTATAAGTCGAAAACAAAGACTTGGAAATAAAATAACAATCATCATATTATAATATTTATCCCGTTATAGTATATGAAAAAATGATAAAACATGGATGAAACAAGAGTTTATAGAGTTGGCTAAAGGACACGGGACGGATCCTATGTCCAATATTATGATGTGTGATTCTGTTTCAAAAATTTCAGCCATTCATTTATGCGGATCCCGCGTTTATTTATGCGAGACCCATGTGAAACTTACATAAATAAATGATTGAGATTCACGAGACAGAATAAGATAACATAATATTAGAAAGAAGATCTGAACTCCAAAGGACATGCTTATGCAAGGAGTATCACAGTGCTATTATCAAAATTATATTATTTTCAAAACTAAAGAATAACATATTAATATTATCCAAATACGAAATGACCAAAAAAATAAATTGAAGTAACAGGTAGCGATAATAGTATGTAGTTTTCTTTGTTAACTTGCATAAAATCACCTAAGTAAAGATTTTACATTTTTAGTTCTAGAAAGCTAAAGTAATCATATGAAAAAAATAAGTAAATCGGGAAATGAAGATTAAAAAACAAACCAATAATAGAGAAAAAAGGTTAGTTAATCATTATAATCACAATTTTCAATATTTTGCATCACTTCATTTATAAATAGAAAAATTATAACACAAATTATATCTAATAATGCAACAATTGCATTAAATAAACATTCAACATATGATAATTAACAAATAAATATGCCTTCAAAACTTTTAGTTGGACTATTCCATACCTATATTAATATAAAAAAGGTTGTATAAGATAATATAATATCTTATTGTTAAAATTATTAAGGTAAACAAAACTAACATATCATAAAGAATAGAGTTTACCTTCGATAAATTCATCACCTAACTAACTTTGTGCGTACATAAAAGCTTTCACAGTATTAAGATGAAGTCAAGCATAATGAGGACCAACTATCCAACAACTAGTATTTCTATAAAAAAAAACTATCCAACAACTAGTACTAAATATAAACTCTCAAGTAATACTAGATACTACAACTGTTAAGAGGTCTCATGCGATTACTTGCGTGATCAGATAAACATCTAAATGAGTCTTCCACCATGATAATACATGAAATTGCAATTTTTAATTTGAGGTCACAACATCTGCCTCTAAATAGTTCTCTAACTCCATCTTACTATAAGAAGTCTTAGCCCTTTTTTCTTGATGAATTCTTCAAATTTGAGAACCACACCAGTTATATCAACAATAAATGAAGATAAAGATGAAGTTGATAATGAAACAAAACTATTGCAATCATGATCTTTGTCTAATCTTAATTAACAATCATTAAATAAATCATACTAAAATTATTTAATGATATTAACGTGTGTTTGAGCTTGATCACTATACAACTTTTGATAATAGAATGTGACCCTTCTATCTTATATCTTAGGTCCAATATAAAAATGATTGTCAAGGTTTGTCCTATGACATACCACTAAGAATTGAGTTTCTACATCACTTACTTTGCCGGGGCCTAGTTGGGTTATCGAAGCCCCAAAATAATTATAGTTCTCTAAACTTTTGTAGTAGTCGTGGAGCCAGGTCGAATTTCTAAATAACTAAGTACTAGCTTCTTAATTTCAATTAATAAAAGTAAATGGAGGGCTTTTTATTAAATAACTGATTAACTAAAATTAAGACGAAAAAATTAAATCAACTTAATTTAAAAATGAAAAAGTCAAGATTACTAAACTCTGATTCAAGGGAAATATCTCATCTAATTGTAACATTGATCATTGGTTTAAAGAGAATATTTTTACGATTCAAGTAGTTAGTTTGAAACATATTAGGATAATCGTAATAAGTCTCAAATTTTTCTAAATTAATTAATTCAAACCGAGCATCCAAACCAAAACTTATCATCTATTGACTGGGTGTGATAACATTCCATATCAAATCAATGATAGCAATAAGATTCGTGAAAAAGACTAAACCCTAAATTAAATATTCAAGCAATTATTCAACTTAGTTTTCTTATTTATCATAAGTTAAATATGGAAATTCATAAATAACCTATTTGCTACTTGTACCATTCCTTCATGACAATTATGGATCATTGAATTCTTGGATAGCGATAGAATAATTAATACTAAATTAAATTGTCAGATTAATCGAATATTAATCATTCATGAAATGTGAGAACTCAAAACAAAAAATACTTGAATTAAAACTTGAATAAAAGATTTAGAACACAAAACCTCACAAAGTTACAACTAGAATATCGAATCCCCTTGAATCAGAATGATTAAGTTTAGCCACACATTGCTTTGGCTTTAATAACAAAAATAGAAGAAAGATAAAAAAATTTGCTAAAACCGTAAGAAGAGAGAACTTTTTTGTTGTTGTGAGGAGTATCCCTTTTGTAGGATTTTCTAATCTAATCCTAATTTAACTCTAACTCCTATATGATAAGGATAAGGCGAAGTCTTCCAGTCAAACTCCAACTAATTTAACTCTAACTCCTACATGATAAGGATAAGGTGAAATCTTCCAGTCAAACTCCAACTCTTCAAGTGATCAATTTTATCTACTTTAGCAATCTTTCCACTTCATTCAAAATTTTGTAATCATATTAAATAATGTCCCAATTTGATGCAATCTCTACTCTTTATCTCCTAAAACAAAACAAACATTAATTTTAATATTTAAGCACAAAAATAAATTAAAAAAAGAGATAATATCAAATAATATAGCAAGATAACATCTTATCAAATTCCCTCACACCGGCCTTTTGCTTATTCTCAAGCATACATCAATTCAATACATTAATCATCTTCACAATAGCCTCTCATCTCCTTTCATGTTATCTAGAAATATCCAAAAGCTAATTCACATTTAAGGGTTAAGATAAAATAACAATAGAGAGAATAAGCACTTATAGGACACATTGTTAAAACATAGCATCTCATCAATTCCATCAAAATCAAATGAACAAGACTTGACACCCTCACAAGGATTTCATTCTATACGCTCAAAGTGTTTAGAGTTCACGAAGCTCTCAAATCAAAACATAGCAAGTTACTTCCATAAGCTTGAGAATCATATCTCCACCACTAAATAAAATGAACCTAATGCATAAATCAAATGGACTTTATAATGGTTGTAACTTGGCTTAGGTAAGGTATCACAAGAAGAAGCTTTTGGGCTAAATGAATTGAAAGGAATCATACAAACTTATCCACACAAGTTTCAACTCAAATCAAAATTCACTTAATTCAAATAGCATCTCTTTCAATCACTTTTTCTTTTCTTTTTTCTCCTTTTCTTTTGTTTTTCTTTTCAACAATAATATTAAAGAGGAGATTTTGTTTTATATTGTTTTTGTGTTTTTTTTACTTCTCCTTCATTCTGAAAAATCAAAACAATTCAACTTGAATCATCTAATTTACTTTTCACTCGATTAGTTAATATCCTATGCAAATAAGCTAATACAATTTCTTCAATTTAGGGGTTTAAAATTATTAAATATATCAACAACAAAAAAGGTAAATTCGGCTTGTAGCAAGATTATTATGCAAGAAAGAAAGGTTAAGGCTCAAATTGGTTATCTAAGGATAAAAAGTGATGTAGGTTTGTTTAGGTCAAAAAAAAGGGTATCCTAAATGCCCTCATCATCTTTATACACAAATTTATCAAAAATGTAGTCTCAACATGAATTCAAAAGCAAGTTCTAGCATAGACAAGTTATGTTTGATCACCCACAACAAAAAGATATATATGAGCACATATGTAATGAATGCTCTTAGGCTCAAAGCTCACGTAGGTGTTAAAAATTGCATCAAGTCTTGCACACTTTTCATTTAACAAAATCAATGAGATACTTGAAATAATTTAATGAAAACAATAATCATGTTTATATCTCTCATGCCTTAGATCTGAAACCAAAAATGTATCCTAACTTAAGGATTATTCATGAACAACAATAAAAAAATTATGAAGTTATCATGAAGAATAATTAATATATGAATCAACATATCATGAGTCCAAGCAAAGTCACAAAGTTCATCAAAATCAAAACACTAACTCCCCTTATACCTAAATCATACATTGTCCCTAATTTATGCATAAGATATTCATAGCTCAATAAAGATAATCAAAGAAAATAAATAATTGAGGACTTCCCTAAAGTGTGAGCGTCAGAAAGGATGTATATTATGGTGTCGAAAGGCATGGAGGTACAACCCCTATGAATTGAAGTAGAGCATCTAAAATTTTCTCCATTTTGCATTCCAATTTATTCAGTCGAGAATGATAATCCTGTTGAATTTGTGGAGTTGAAAGATATAAAGTTGGTCGAATGGCACTATGCTCTCGTTGTGTTGATGATGAACCTCTCTCGATTCGATTGTGACATGTTCTCTTTTGTTTTCAGTTACACCCATCCCGCTTAAACAAATTCTATCCAAAGGTTATATCTCACAGGCTATATCTACATCAGTGTCAACCAGATCAAGCAAATTCAAATTAATAGCCAAATGAGTGATAAGAGAACCAAAAGTTACGTGATAGGTGAAATTCAAATTAAGCATCACCACTAGTGATAGGCCATGCTTTAAGGTTTTTCTGAAACTACAAAGCTACGTGACATGCATATGATTTTTCTAGAAATATATAAATGAAAAATAACATAATGGATCATTTTGAATTTTTCAGCCTTATTTTTTATCAAATCAATAAGAATTAAGCAACTGATTCAAGTTAAACAATTAATAAAAATCAACCATATGATCAAATCATGAGTAAAATAGAGTAATTTTTATAGTTTCCCATAAGATCTATTCAATAGAATAACTTGAAACAAGAATTAGAAAATAAAAAGGTTAAAGATAAACTTAATTTGGGTATATTACCAAACTTTTTCTTCTCTAATGAAATTGTCAATCCAAGTTGTCGAATTAAAGAAAAGAAAGAGAATTTAACTTTTTTGAGAGAGATTGTCGAGAGTGCTAGCACCTTTAATTCTTTCCCTTCTATATGGAAAGAATAGGGTTTCTTTCAAATTAAATTACAATTAAACTCTTAATTATAAATAATTTTAATTTTAATTCCAATTAAACTTAGTAAAATCACTTTTCTCATATCTGATTCCTCGTTTCTTTCAAATTAAATTACAATTAAACTATTAATTTTAATTCTAATTTAATCTTAATAAAATCATGTATCTCATATCTGATTCCTAATGTTTCTCAAGCTTACTAATTAAGTCCAATTCAATTCAATTCAAATTAAATTTTCCTTTTAATTGCTCTTTATGTGTGACTAGTTATATTCGTAATATGTTAGAAATGATTATAAATTATAATTCATATTTGGAATGAGACATGTCCTTTGAATTTATCGTTCATTTTTAATTAAATAATTTATTATTATAGATCATAATTAACATCTAACAACATATAATGTTCACTTAAATATTGAGAATATCATAGTAGTTTAACTTAACCTATCAATGCATAATTATAACATATGATTTGATCATTTCATTATCTAATTAGAACTATATATCTATGTTAGAAAACAAAAAATAACTATTCAAAAATATTATTAAAATAAAATAAAAATTAAAAAAGGGTGAAAGTAGTAACTGAGCATAATTTTTTAATTATATAAAATTTTATTTCTTTGTTAAAATTCATATTATAATTAAAATTGAAAAATAATTTTAATTTTAACCCAATAATTCTATTTAGTAAAAGTAACATAAAAATAAATTTCAAACATAATAACTAGTTTTAAAGCACTTCGATTAATCAAAAAATTTTAAAAATATTTATATTAAATATAAAATATAATTTTCAATTGAGTATTGTCTTAATCTATAAATTTGACCCGACATGTATTTAATCGCTTATCGACGGTGAATACAAATAAAATTTTTTGGTACAATCTAGTACTTGAATTTGGTATAATTTTTAGGTAATATGGTTGGTATTGGTATGAAATTCCATATATTAATGTTCATCGTTAAGCCATGAAAGGCATCAAAAGGAGACATGACAAGGCTGTGCCAAACTAGTTTAACGAGATTACATCAATCTTTACAACCATTTTATATAAGGACTACTAGAAATCACAAGCTAACATGTTAAAGATTCCTTCTTCTTCTAAGAGAGTGACTCGTTTTTTCAGCAGCTTAGTAAGCAATAATGATTTCTCTGATCTAGCTGTATATAAGGAACTGAAGATATAAAACATAATTGCAGGTGAGATAAATCAATGAAACTTGGCAGTAAATAAACAAATGGATTGTCACCAAGAAACTGTTCAAGTTGAACAATTTGAGCTTCAACGAAAAAATTGTTCAAAAAAGAATGTTTGGTTAGCTTTCTCAACCAATTGCGTCTTTACATTAAATGTGCAAATTGTATCTTATTGATCCGTGAATTTGTAATTTTCTTTTCCTGGTTTTTTGATTCGTCTACTCTAGAATAAACATATGTTGAAAACAAATTCCGGTTACCTTGAAGATGACAAAGAACCTATTGTCTAACTCTAAGCCTCTAATTGTAAACTGATTCGGTGCTCCTATGTGTCAAAGAATGACAAATGCAGCAATCGTTTTGATGTTGTAATAAATAAGTCACCTTTATATCAAGCAATTTTTTTCGCTCGACCACTTGGATGTGCACCATCCTCTTTTTTAGATACAGATGCCTCAGGTTTCCTTGCCCAGGCAGGAGCTCTGTCAGGATCATAACGATAATCGTAGAAAAGTTCTTCTCCTGCTGCAATTCTCTCCTTTGCAAATATGCCTACTCGATGATCCCCTGCAACCATTATGACCTGCCATACAATTGTTTAAGATGATGAAAACAAAATTATGAAAGAGGCAGCTCAAAGGGTCTGAAAGTATTCAAATGATAAACGCATGAAACAGGCAGCTCAGATGTTCTGCAAGTATTCAAATGATAAATGCATAACAGCATAAGCATTGCAAAGCTCATATGCAAAGATAGTGAAGTTGATACCTTAGCGTAACAATTAGGTTCTGGAGAGTGATTGGCAAACTTCAACTTGTCGCCCTTCCGATAAGCGTCAAGAACAAACTGCATTATACAGATCGGAAGCTCACATGAACTATCAAACAGAAAATTTGAACCATTTCACAAGGTCCCAAAGTATTATGACAAATCATGCCTGATCATTTAAATTGAAGAGAAATGATGAATTTTCACGATCATATATTTTCCCACGCTTGTCAGCCTCCCTGTGAGAGATAATCTCTCCGGTATACTCCCCTAAGTACTCATGCTTGCCAGCACTATTCTGCAAGGATAGATATTGGCACACATCAGCAATAGCAAAAGACCAAGAGAAAAACAAGATCAAATCAAAGCCATCACCTTCAAGAAAGCTCCCCAGCCAGATACATCAGATCTCCCAAGCAAAACCTGCACAAGTATAGAATCAAGATCCGAAAATCCGTTAGAATAGTGTTTGCAGCCTAGAATAGCCATCAAACACCCCATTATCTTACATTCCTAGACTACAGACAGACAATAAGAAACTTGAAAAACATGAGAACTCCAGAGGAGTTAGTGAAGAAGGAACCATATGGACACATTTTTGTCTTAAAGGTATTTGAATAGTTCATTCTAAGATCTTCCAAAAAAAAAAAAATCAGCTTAACAGCATAAGCAGTATGCTTATTCAACCGAGAGCTAAAATATTAACCCAACAAGAATCCTTGTATTTCATCACTTTTTATGCCCAAATATATGTCTTTATATGCTCTCATGTTTTTCACACAATAGAACGAAAGCAGAAGATACGATTGGACATAGTTACCCTTTGTTGCTGCTTGAGAAGAAGCTTCATATTTCTGCATTCGTAATTATCACCTCTTTGGTTGGGAATGCCCAGAGTGCCATCACCACAACTGCAAAACATATGTACATCTTCAACAGTAAAAAATTCTCCCTAGGATAACAAAGCAATTCCAAAGCTGGTCAAAGGCAATAACATACTAGAATAAGTGAAAAAAACAATGCTGATATTATTAACACTAAGTTTATGCTGGATTTTTTGCAAGGTCATGTAGGTTCCCAAAAAATTTACTGCAAATTTAATCCAAAATGACAGCCCCCATTTCAACCATCACAACTACATGGAAGAAGATCAAGCAATCTATCTCCAATCCACATCTAAGGAACAGCAGTTTTGACTCACCTGACCCAACAATTTCTACAAACATCTGGATCACATTCCCTATCTGCAGCAAAACATGGGCACTGACGACTGCGACATTGACTTTTTGCACAATGACAGCCTCTAAACCGGTTCTTGCAACTTTTAGGACATCTAGATGAAAAAGAAGGTTGCCAGTAAATGATAAGTATGAAACCCACATCACATATATCTCAATTTTATAACCCAATGACATTTGATTATATAGGAGTCCCTCACCAAAAGAGAACTTCTAACCATTTTAACCTGAAGAGGAGTTTAATTGAGGAAACGAGAACAAAAGGACCTAAAAGCACTATAAAACCCATGGTTTAGTTTGAATTACAAATTGGAGGCTCACCCACAGTATTTCTCACAACATGTGCCATTTAGATGGCATGCACACTGCTTTCCACAAGCTGTTTGGCAATTACATGGGTTATACTGACGGCAGGGTTGATCTTTTCTTTCACTAATCCTCTTCCTAATAGAATGATAAGCAGTAGACTTCCATGAATATTTCAAGCGGCGAACTCTACCTCTTCTGCGTAAAAACCTTGATCTTCTTCTGACCATATTATTACCCTGATACCCATTTCAAAGAAGGAAATGAAAAAAAAAAAATCACAGAAGAAACAGACAAGTTACTCACTAGTTAGGAAATATTCAAAACATGACAATTAAGCAAGTTAAATGTCAACAAACCATTGAGCCACTTATGTCAAATTTGGAGTAGCCATCACCATGAAAATTAGCATCACGTCCCTGACAAGCTAGCCTATTCTCAGACAAGGTCATGTATTGAAAAACCTCCCAGCATGTCTTCAGACCAGTCAAAAGGTTTCTCGCAATCAAACAACTTTTATACGAAACTCAATGTCAGATAGAGTACCCAAAAAATAAAATGTCTCACAAACTGCATGCAAAATGCATCAGCAGAATGATTATAGTTGAAGCATGCTCGCATACATACATTAAGCATATAGGACTTCTCATTTTGTACAAAATCTTGCTTGAGGCAAAGGGACAGAAAAACTAGGTAAGAAAATGACATGATAAAAGAAAAGGAAAAAGCTAACAAAGGTAAAAGACTCTAGTTGCATACAGTGAGTCTGACATCAATAACAATTATTCCCATGATAACAGGATAGCATTGTTGACAAGGCAAAGTGCTAAGAGATCAAAAAAAGTTGTAAATAAATTAGAGCAATCTGAAGTTTCATTTAGTTTGTTTCTTTTTCAATGGTTGATTCTATCTTACTATCTTTATTTTCTCTTTTTCCTTTCATGAAAAGAATATCTCTCATCTAAGATATAAATAACAAATTAAATGCATAATATAAGAAAATCAAAAGCAATAGTTGACCTGTTCCTCCCAAAAATCTCAATGCCTTTCTCAAATAGGCTTCTCTCAATGGCTTTCCAAGATATGTCTCCACTCAACTGCTTTTTAAATTTGCCTTCATCTAAAAATTCTTCTTTCTTCAGAAAGCTGTCACTGGTAGTAACAGCTGGATCTGTAATCATCACCCTGTTATGAATTCTCACTCGCATCAAGTTGTCAGCATCCTGAACTGTCAATTCCTTCTTCCTAGACCTTCCAGTAAGTGAAGATTTCATTTTCTTATGAGAAGAAACATCTTCATTTTCTTTCTGTGAAGTGGACCTCAGCTTCAAATTATTTGGCAAAAGATCTCCACCAGCAACAGAATCAGAATCAGAAGCTCCCATCTTCTTCTGCCTTTTCTTCATGCAATGAAGAACACGTTCGGCCATTCGCTTACTGTTCGGTTGTGAAATCTCTCCTTTCCCAATAAACTTAGCCTTGGAGGGAGACAGCTGAGTGGTTGAGGTGGTGTCCTGTCGAGTTCCTATATCTGAGTCACTACTCTCTGAAATGTTTTTCAAGTTTGCTGAAGCACTTTCACTTGAGTTGGATCTCACCTTCCTCCCAGCAGAATGAACAGAAGACTTCTTCCTAGACGAAACATGAAAACCTGCATGATCAAATGGATGAACAGAATGTTCTTCATCGTCACCATGCTCAGATGAATTTACTGTAGCCTTTCTTTCTGACTTAAGAACCTGAAACAAGTACAACGGAACTTTTTAGTAGTTTGATTATCATTTTTTTTAAGATGAATAAGCACAGAAAGAAATATGAATAGTGAACTATAAACTCACCACTTTGTAACAGTGTGGACCACAAGGTGCATTTTCCTCAATTAGATTACTCCATGGGGGTTGCTTTTCAACCTAGCCGTATGTTGTATCCAAAAAAAACTTATGAGATTCTCACCAGACACTTGTACATCAACTTGATAATTAGTCTTGCATAATATACTTACAGGAAAGACAAGATCCTGTGAACAACCATGCATTCTACAATCGAAAACCTGCCAATATGAACCAAAAGGAATAGCATCTTAACTACACAAAGACCAGCAAACCAATATGAATTAAAGAATTACTTACAAGACATCGACGACAAAACAGATTATCAAAAGAATCTAGAGCAGCTTCAAGATCCTTATTAAGAAGAGAATTCGTAGTTTGCATTTCGTTATCTCCATTCTTAGAATCTTCAGCAGCCTTTTCTTGCCTTGCAAGAATTTCATATCTTGCCTGCACATAAGATGTTTGCCTATGTTTCATATCTGTGTAAAGCCACCACAAGAAAAATACAAGCAGCTGGACCAAAGTTTACCTTATGACCAATCTTCTATCAGATATTAGTAAAGATAGTATAAACATCAATATTTCCTAAAACTGAAGAGGAGAATAGTTATTTGAAAAAGTTGATCAACATCGCCTCATTAATACATACCTTGACTTCGCAAGGGCTTCTTGAAAGACACTGTGCCAGTGACTTCATTACAGAATCAGATAAACCAACTTCTTTAATAGTCATTCTGGTAAAATAATCCACAAAGACAACCAGCTTTTGTGAAAATGCAGATAAAAGCACATGAGAATCTACAAGACAACTGTCAAATTTAACGTGTCAAAAGCATAATGCTTCTGAATTAAGGGACCATCGGTAGAGATAGCACACTCTCACAAAAGTTATGTTCAAATCTTAATTGTCTTCAAAAAAAAGTTTACTAGTTTACCAAAAAAATTAAGAAGTCACCAAATCAAGCAATAAACAGCTAAATAATACCTTTAGCATACACAAATCTACACTTTTGAAATTATATTCGTACAAAATCTAATCAACTCTGAACTAATGCATTTATGAGCCCATCTAACAAATAAAACTCTTATTCCATCAAAAGGCTGGAGGCTAATATGTAATGGTTAAAAAATTTAACCACTTCGACCAATTCAATCCTAAAAATCTCGAACCGTCCAACTTTCCGGTTCAATTTACTTTAACGACTCTTATTGTTAAAAATTGATCAATTTATTAATTAATAGATTAATTTTTATTAATTAATAAGTTCTTATAAACTAAAATTAATTAATTAATTTCATTTAACAATCTTTTTTTTAATTAAACTTCAAATTCTTCGATGGATAAAGATAATCTCCTTCAATCATATTTCAAATTCCTTAATTTTATTCAATCTTTAGCCGATTTTATAACAGTTTAATACCAATAGAAACTTTTAAACCTTAAATATCTTATCTTACCGATTTAACTTCCGATTTAGTCTTTAAAACTTTGCTAATATGTAACTTAATTCGTACAGACTGTTTATCACTAGATCCAAAGAGCATAGGGCAACATATTAAAGAAGTCCCTGGAAGGGTTACATAAGTCACCTATAGAAAAACACACATGAAATGTTGGCACGGTTGGCATCTATGTAAGTGAAGCAAGTAAAACTATTAAGATTTCTTGGGTTTAAAGACCAAATAGTATTGTTAATAGGTAACTTGCATTCATGTTATGTTACATAAATTGAGTGCAACCAAAAGGTCGATGCTGTAATCCAATGGCAAAAGAAGAGACTTAAAAAAAGAACTTGTTTTAAGTCCAGTTCATATAAGGCAGCAGCTATGGAGGACCAAGAAAGTGAGAATTGAATTGATGTACTAATATAGAAGTCTGTTGTCAGTAGATAAGAAATAATACTAGTAGACAAACAAGTCCACAATCAAAAACAGAAAACTATTAAACCATTTAACCAGCAGAAGATAAAAAATCAATATGTACTCAACAACCCATATGCCAACGATAGCGTCAAATATAAACAGGAACTTAGAGATGGACAGCACTTATGGATCAAATTAAATAACAAGATTATACTAACCGAAGAATATAGTCCTCTGACTCAATAAAATCTCTCTTGTCCTCTTCATCGTCAATTACTTCCTCCTCACTATCACTGCAAATAAGTGCTTCACCACCGTTTTGGTCATAATATATTCTCCTTCGACCAACTATTGATTGATCTTCAGTCATTCTTTGATTCCTGCACCAAGAATGCCAAAAGTATAAGGAAAAACTAAAGTAGAGAACCGAAAATGGTAAGAACAAGATAGATTACGTAACAGTTTTTTGAAAGATGAATCCAAAAGCCTGATACTGTACATAATTGAGGTTGCTATCATGACATCTCCAACTGAACTTATCCATGCATTTCATTCTTTGAATATTGATTTCATGATGCAACAAAAAGTGAATACTCAATCTCTTAAAGGTCTTCAAACATGCATACACGAAAACAGAAAACCTTTCCAATACAAAGTAAATATGGCATATAAATGCTTAAGGGTAAGCTAGAAGTTTTCTAACAATCTTTGGAAGAGCGCATGGTAATTTTAACACACCTGTCCAAAAAAATCCATGTTGTGTAGGGTGGTAGTCTCTTAACCTCTGGGAGCTTGATAGGCCAAACTGCATTCTTGACTAAAACATTTGAACCCAGAGCTCCCCCTGAACTGAGACCGCCTTCTTGAACGCTGTGGCTATCCTCATCTCCATTACTAGAACCGCTACCACCATGCATACTAATTGCATCATCTCGTCTCTTTGTTAGTAAATCTACACTGTTATCAGTGACACTAATCAAGCTATTTCTCCTTGCTTTTGACAAGTTAAGGAGATGACTCATGAAGGAACCCTGCTTTTGTTTGTTCTCCTCCATTCTTCTCTGAAAAGTTTTAAAGAATCTGATTCATAAGTTACGCGCAGACCCAAATGCATTGGTAAAAAGAAATATCCGCAACCATGTAGACCAACCATTATATAGACACATCGGTCAGCTGCAACTTGCGCTTTTAGGGATTCAATAACTGGAATTTTTTCTTTATTTGACAAAGCTATATCCGCAGATACTACAAGCTGCAAGGAAAAAAAAAAACAGAGTAAGAACCCATTCTTGTTATAATTCACAACCAAACAACATAGAAAGCAAGTGTCAGGAGAAAGTACATTCTAAAACAGCTTAAGCACATAAGTAGTTCGCATTTCCAAGAAAATAAATAACTAGAAATTAGTTAAAAGAACTGAAAGCAAAGCAAAAAACGAGTCACAAAATATTAAGAGAAGGGCAACACACAGACCAACTGACCAAGCTTCAAGTTCAGTGAACTACACTAACAAATAAAATAATCCATCACTAAGTCATGCGGACAATTCCGATTTCACAGAAAAAAACCAGAATTAGAAAGGAAATCTATTTACGTGTTTAAAATAACAGAATAACCACGTAAACTGATCTACATTTTCAGTTAAAGCACTTAACAAATCCAAGTTCGATCGCCAACGCGTTTTAAGCTCGCGAGTCGTAAAAGAAACGTTCAAATGATGACAGAAACAGCAAAAGAAGAGAAGAGAACAGCCATTGGGGATCATATAAGCAAATCTCCAAAGCAAGACCCACATGCAATCATAGATAAAAATTATAAACAGAATATTAAGCGAAACATACCGGAGGCTCCGATCCGCGGGGCGGCGACGGTTTAGACGCCATTGACAGTCACGGCAGGAGGATCCCACTTACTCAGAGACAATGCCGTGGGAGAAAACGGAACGGTAACGGTGGAGAAACGGAGCGGATCCTTTTGGCCCGGGTCGGGTTTGGAACCCTAAAACTAAAAGTCGCATCTCTCTGACAGAGAGATTCGGCACAGAGGTTAGTTACGTTTAATATTTACCTTCCTGGTGCGGCGAGCCGTTTTTGTAATCCCTTCAATAATGGTTTGATTTGCATTAGTTGTTACTATACTCTTTTTTTAATTTTTTGTAAAAAAAAAAGAAAAGAAAGAAATTGGTGGGAAAGAAAACGTGGCAGACGATTTTGAATTATGTACTGTAGAGACTGGAACATCTGTCTGTGTTCTGAGCTTTTTGTTGCTTTGCTTTTCTAGCTTATTTGGTTACTGTTGCTGACACGTAAGATAAGGGGATTCCTTAATTTTAACCTTATCTATCGATTTCAAATTAACCTTACAATGTAAAGTATAACTGCAGACAATACAATCATTAGTTCATTACAATAAACTATAATGATTCTCTCTCCTTACCATATTCACATATTGCATTGGCTTTTATAAGGAAGCATATCATATGTATACACTTGCACTGATTAATCAGGCAGTTTGTTTGTATTGACTATTGAGAGAGGGTCAGCTTTAAAGTAACTGATAAAGTTATTCTTTTGTGACTAAGAAATTATTGGTTGAAGTCACAAAAATAATCTCTTTGTAAAAATACAAAGAGAAAATTGCGTACATTACGACTCTTTCCAAAACCTCATAAAATAGTTTACTTGTCATTCTCACAATATGCCCACTTTTCTCTCTGGAGCCAAGGCAACGAAACTGTGTGACTTCTACATTAAAAACGAGTCCTTGTTGCCATATTGACAGGGTCGTTCCTAACGTTTTATAGGTTTTGGGCAAAGTAAAAAAAAAGCCTCAATAAATCAGCAATATACAAACATGTAAATTTTAAAAGTATATTTTTATTTATTAAAATTTAATATCCATATATAAGTGGCTCAATTTATAAGTTCATATACTCAACAAAATATTAAATGATCTTAAAATCAGCTCATAATATCTCACAAATGTCAGTAAAAGTAAAATCACTAAAAATAGTAACAGTAACAACAAAATAGTAACAACAACAAACGAACAACAATATTAGACTACAAAATACTAAGAGAATTGCACTAACGAATACACAGATGATCATGATTTATGAAAAAAAATTCTCTGTGCATTTCTAGATACAAAATTATTAATAATATTATCAAGATCAATATTATCCAACATATCCTGCTCGATATATAAAATAGTTAAACCATTCATCCTTTTTTGTGACATTGATGACCTAAAGTAAGTTTTCAATAATTTTAACTTTGAAAAACTTTTCTCAACTGATGCTACAATCAAAGGTATAATCAATAAAATTCGATAAGCTATTGAAAAATTTGGATAATAATCTATAGCTTTATCAAATTCTAAAATTTCAATTCATGACATTAACTCATTTGGCAAAGTCATTTACAACACTTTTAATTCAGAAAAAGATCATCTAAATCCACATCAGACACATTATCATGAGAAAAAGTTGCTGTAAAATTAATGCAACATTCTCTTAATTGGTTATCATCCAACAATCTCAACTTCTTTTAATCAAATAAGAATTCAAAAATATTTTCAAATGTCGTTAATTGTTCAAATCTATTGTTCAAAGAGGTAATTGTTATATCTACAACAACAAGAAAGTAATTAACTCAAAGAATCCTCAGCCGATTGTATTTTTACATTGTGATCAATTTTATCAAATTGTCTTTTCCTAAAAATCCAACGTCTAGTTGGAAATGTAGGCTCTACTTTCTTCTCATGTGCAAGACTTTTGGCAATATTCATACTAAAGTCAAACCCGTCATCTCTATATTTCTCAAAAAATGTCATCACACCTTCTAATTGCTTTATGGTACCGTCAGTGCACATAGATTCACATAGATTTACACTGCAACTTTTTCCTCACCATGATAATAGCAAATAAAATATCATACCAAATAACCGTACCAAGAAAAAGCTCAGAACTCTCAAGTAAACTAACCAAACTTTCCGCTTCACTCTTTAACTTGGCATCATTACAAGATCTAGATAATTCCATCAAAGCTATTCTTATTTGAGGAGCTTGAAATCTAATAGCTTTAATACTTTTTATTCGACTCTCCCAATAAGTGTTAGACAATGATTTCATGGTTAAGTGTAAAACATTATCAAATAAAACCTTTCACCTTTTAGGAGAACTTGAAAGTAATGCATCAACTTCAAAAAATGAATCAGCTTTAACACAAGAATGTGTCATATCACTAAGAGTAAGATTAAGATTAAGATTATGACAAGCACAAGGCATATATAATGCTCTCATATTTATTTCAAGTAATCGTTTTTGAACCTTTGGTGTTTTCCCTTCATATTAAAACTATTGTCATAACCTTGACAGCTCACATTATAAACATTAAGATCAAAAGACTTAAATGCATTCAATACTTCATTGAAAAGTCCCAATGCAGATGTGTCATCTACCTTCAAGAACTCTAAAAAGTACTCCTCTATTCTTTTATTTCACATATTCACATATCGTACTAACAAACTCATTTGTTCTTGATGACTCAAATTTGGGGTACAATCAAGAATAATAGAAAAATATTTCGCCTCTTTAATGATCCCTATGATAGAACTTCTAACATTATGGGCCAACAGAGCAATCAACTCATTTTGAATTTTGTGACCAGGATAATGATGATGAATTTCATGGTTTTAAATACGTCTAACATGATCTTGCATTATTACATCAAATTCAGCAATCATCTCAACCATTCCTAACAAATTACCATTACTATCTTGATAAAGTTTCTCATTGGATCCTTGAAAAGCCAAGTTATATTTAGCAAGATATTTCACAACAGAAACTATTCTTATCAAAACTTGTCTCCAACGTTCTTTCTTTTTTACAATTTTTTGTTGCAAATCTTTATCAATTGTTTGATTTTGCTTAATCTTACTTTTAATTCATTCCAGGTTCTCATATTAGTCATATACTCAATGCAATTCTCATGTTTTTTGAGTCTCTCATTAAAATGCTTCCAATCTTTAAATCCATCATTTGCTAATGCACTTTGTTTGCTATTAGATTTGAACAACTTGCAACAAAAACAATATACTTTATCTATATGTTTAGAATAAACCAACCATTTTCTATCGCTAATCTCTCCATTACTCAAATTTCTATAATAATAAGAATATGAAAAATGACGAGAGATATTGTCTAAAGGAAACACAAGATTCAATTATCTTACAGGCCCTTTTTCAACTAAAATGTCCCTTACTTTATTATCAAGATTATCCCAATTTCTAGGATCATAAATATCCAATATAAGGCTTACTTGCTCATTTGCCTTTAAATTTTCTAAAGTGAATGCATTTGATACATGATCATGCTCATTCAAATTTCTAATATCCTCATGAATATGAATCTCTTCACTTAAATTTTCTTTATGTTGTTCAAAACTACCTTGACCTAATTCCTCATGATTCTCACTAGAAGAGCCTACTCTTTTAATAAATTTATTAATTGCTCATTTTTGGGATTCTATTAACTGTTCCATTTGTTTCCTTCCCCCCCCCCCAGACAAATGCTTTTTAGGCAATATAATATAAACCAATTATAACACAATTGGACTAGAAAAAAAACAAAAACACCTATATAGAACTGGAAGTAGTATGCAGGAACAACAGAACACCAATAACTTGAGAATATATCACAAAGATATATAAGTGGTATTATATTTGTGACAAAGGAAAAATAAAAAGCAAATTTTAATGATAGATAAACACCAATTTCTAAAAACACAAGAAATTAACATACTTAGGAGTAAATTATATTATAATTTATTAACTATTATGACTTTTAACTATTCTAAGTTTGCCAAGCCAAATATTATCCTATTCTGCAAGTTGAGGAAATGATTGAATATTATATTGTCAAGCAACTAGATAAAGGTATAAATTATTAATAACTTTTATTAAATTTTAAGTAATAAAAAATTTTCTTTTATGGTAATTAACATATGGTAAATGTAACATATCATATCAACTATTTACGATATTATTTAATTATCAAATAAAATTTATTAAATTTTAAATAATAAAATTTTTTCTTTTATGGGAATTAACAAAATAGTAAATGTAGTATTATCAACTATTTATGGTATTATTTAATTTTCAACTATAAAATAATAGTAAATGTAGTATTACTATATTATTAATTATTCATACATTAACTTATCAAATCCTCAAATTTGACTTTAGTCATATTACTACTAAACTTATATGAACCTCTATAAGAACACAAATCTAACAATTATTATGATAATTGTGGCACAGTATAATGAAAATTACAATTACAAAAATTAATTAATTAATTAATTAATTAATGTTTAATTATATTTTTATAAATAATAAGTAATCTAAAAATAAAAAAGGAGAAACACAAATAAACACAATATTATTTAATATTAATTTTCTGATTTAAAATGCTAATATAGTATCCATGCGCATGACAAATTGCAAATTAGTTATGATATATTCAAATATTTAGTAAGCTAAAAATACATTAAAAAATTTAGAAACTTTACCTTTAAATTATCACTCAGAACTCAGAAGTCATAACCGTGAAAATTCTTTACTGTAAATTTTGAGTTGGAGTATTTTATATTCATATGTTGATAGACATAAAAAAAAAAAAGAGTGTAAGATGTGTCAAATGAATTTATAAGAAGCTAAAATGTTAACGTTAGTTTGGAAGCTAAAAAGATTAAGTAGTATTATGAAAATAATCTCCACCCAGAATTGTTTCATTCCTTCTCTGCAACCATTAATTAGCAATTAATGTTCTTCATTAATTAAAAGAGAGTTAACGTTAGTTTGGAAGCTGAAAAGATTAATTTGGAAGATGAAAAGATTACATAGTTTTCATGATCTTCACCAAAATTGTTTCATTCCTTCTCTGTAACCATTAATTAGTATTTAAGGCTCTTCAACTACTAAAAGAACACTGGAAGGTTTGAGTAGGTAGGCCCCTAATGGGGTGAGGCCCTGGGCAGGTGCCCTGGCTGCCCCTACCTAGGGCCGGGACTGCATATTGATCATTACCTATATCGATTAGTTTTATTTAATGCGCATTCTATTCTATAAAACTTTTAGCTACATAATCTATTTTCAAGTTGAGCCTTTCAGTATACAATGCGTGCATTCAACTTATGCAATTTATTTAAATCAATTCTTGTTAAATATATCATAAGCAATAAGCATAAAAAAAACCATATTTGTTGAATCGACGCTGCTTAAGAGACATTTAAACAAATGTTTAGGTTTCCTCCATATATACTTACTGCAAGTAATATATTTTCTCGTACTAAAAGATATATTTTTTTGTAATTTTTAGGCGACTATTGAAGATCAATGTCTCTACTAAACATTCCCAATCACTAGTGTTACCTTCCATCAACTTCTCCATCACAATTTCCTTCCATACGATTTTGCTCAAAATGTTGATACACATATAGAGATAATAGATCATGCCTATATCAATACATTTCGCTCTAAAAAAGTCCCTCAATTTCTTCTATCTATCTATTTGTATATAACGTAAAGATGACGCTCTTGTTATTTTGCATTAGAGTACATAAATCTTTATGCCTTGTCGAGTTCAGGATTAAGAACCATTAGTTAGTACATCGTAACATATATCAGACATTTCAAACACATTACATCTTACTAATGAATTATTAAGAGACCGTGCACAATGTACATATAATAATTCACTAACTACTTATTTAAAATAAATGGTTTAATACGTTAATAAAATTTAAAAGTCCCCCTTGTGTTCTAATGGCTCCAAGTAGCTTGAATTTGCACTTTCTTGATGTTGTGAGCAGCTACCAGAGTTACTCACGCTAATTCACACCCCAAATCTTAAGCCTTGTGAATGGTGGCTCAAAGACATAAGAACATGAGGGAGAACTCAATGTTTTTTGGGAGAGCCTGAAGTGTGAGAGGGAGAAACTTTTGCATGCATTCTCTCTTTTGCAACTTATGCAGAGAAATAAAAAAAGGGTTAGATCCCACAAGTAAGTACTTACTTGTTAGCTTTATCTTTCTTATAAGACTAAGCTTACTTGTCCACTTTGGTTTTCTTGTGCCAATGTGGACACATTATATTATTTGCTACATCTCCCACCTGTACATATTGGCAACAACAAATGTTCCATTGCAACATATGCATGAGAAAGAACAACTCATGTCTATACATGGCAACAAATGTTTTGTTTATAGCAACTCATGCTTTATTTCCCAACCTCAAATATTCATTCTCACTTTCATACAGGAGGTGGAGCGTGCGATCTTATGAGAAAGGTACCAACGAGGATCGTTACAATAAGTCACAATCAAACTAATATAACGTCACTCAAGATCATGTTATACCCCAAGTCATTTCTAATCATACTAGATTTTGCATCTCTGATCCCTCTTTTCACAAAGAGCTATGCAAAATCCCATAACGTATTTGTACTCGTGGTTACCAAATAGACAACTTATGCATATCGATAATTAATGTCTTTGTAACTGCCAGGGCTGTAGCACCCCACTCCCGTAAAACCCAAACCCGACATCGTTGGTGATATCCGAGTCTGTGCCCCGCGAGGGTGATGTGCTAAAGCACTTAATCATTCGGAAATCAGTACAATTTTTTTTTGAAATCACAAACACAATATGCGAAAATTGGAACTCAGATTGGGCCCATAATCATTCATAAACATTATCAATCAACACAATTTTCAATAGCCATTTGGGCCCCTTTCACAATTAC
>JAOSBL010000210.1:24538646-24563004 GCA_027568915.1 Erythroxylum roraimae
AAGGGTAATTTTGGAAGTAAAATTATAAATATGCATAAAAAGTCACAAACGACACTTATTTTGAATAATTAAAATCCTTCTAAAACAACACTTATTATGAATCAGAGGGAGTATCTTATTTATACGGACATCGCATTTATTTATGCGAGATTTATATAAAATTTACATAAATAAATGTCCGAAATTTGCGGAAAAAAAAAAACACATATGCCTGAAATGGTCTTCCAGGTTCCAAGGAATTAAATTCTGTGCATGTGAACCATTTGCTCTTTGGACGGAAAGTAGGCGGCACATCTTTCGAGCATGACTGGCGGGCTGAGTAGAGGAAAGAGTTCTTGCTGATCCTGACCCCTAGGAACTTGTAAAAACCATTCAATATGGCATCACTTGCCTGCAACACCGAACCGCCTCAACTCCACAAACCTCACCCTTTGACGTTGAATCAGAATTTACTATTTTTAGATTACCCTATGACTCGGGTTTTTCCCTCAGCTCTTTCTTCTTAATTTCTCCCCGTAACTTGGATCTTACCCTGTATAAAGCTCACACCAAGCTGACTTCTTCCTTCACATCGATCCTCATTTCCTTGTTCTCTTCTTTTCTATTGAACCGCCAAGTTTTGCCAAATTATGGCACTTACTATGTCAACCCTTCTCTTCTTATTCAGTATTGGGTCTGCTTTGGACATGTCCATCATTAACTACGATAAGTTCATGCACAAAAAACACGAGCCACAGCAGCTTGCATCGACCAGCAGAACAGATGAGGAGGTCCTAGGAATATACCAGTGGTGGCTGGCCAAGAACGGTAAAGCTTACAACAGACTCGGAGTGAACGATGAGAGATTTGAGATATTTAAGAACAATCTTAAGTTCATCGACGACCATAACTCCAAGAATACCACTTACAAGCTTGGGTTGAATCGCTTTGCTGACCTTACAAACGAAGAGTACCGATCCACGTTTTTGGGCACGAGGACTGACGCTAAACGTAGAGTAATGAAGTCCAAAATCCCGCGCAATAGATATGCTGTCAACTCCGGCGACAAGCTGCCGGTGTCGGTCGATTGGAGAGTGAAGGGTGCAGTTAGCGCCGTCAAAGATCAGGGACCTTGCGGTACGTTTAGTTTCTCTCTCTCTGTTTTCTTGCTAAAGATCAATCATTACGGGTCAGGTGTTCCAAGTTACGAGAAATTAGAAATTTCCATGTTGAAGGAATTGATGTTGGGAAGTGGCTGTGGATATGTGTGCATGAGATTGTGTCGGGGGATTGTGGTTAGGCAGTGGAGTAGTTTCTTCATTTTTGTTCTTTTCTGGGATTTTGAGGAATCCGAAGACTCGTCGTTCTTTAACTTTCAGTTAGCAGATGACGAGGTTTCTGATAAAGACACGTGAAAGTTAGTTATGGAAAAAATGATATTAATATTTCGGGATATCCATTAAAATAAGGTTAAAAAGAGCTTCTTGGTTCAATAGACTCATACTTTCTATCAAAGATTCGGATTCGAATATTGTGTATTGATCAAGATTTCTGGGATCTTGACATTGTTTATGTTCGGGTGCAGGTAGTTGCTGGGCTTTTTCAACCGTTGCCGCTGTAGAAGGAATTAATAAGATCGTGACAGGAGAGCTATTATCTCTGTCGGAGCAAGAACTTGTAGACTGTGACAGAACCTACAACTCTGGCTGCGACGGAGGACTTATGGATTACGCATTCAAGTTCATCATGGAAAATGGCGGCATGGACACCGACCAAGACTATCCTTACCTAGGCGCTTCTCGCGAATGCGACTCTGCCAAGGTCTAGATATACATACAAATTTCTCGACTTTCACTTTGTTTTTGAAGTATCTGTTCTTAAATTTTTTTTTTCCGAAATGGATCATTACAGAAAAAAGCTAAGGTTGTTACCATTGATGGGTACGAGGATGTCATACCGTACAATGAGCAAGCATTGCAGAAAGCTGTATCACATCAACCTGTCAGCGTCGCCATTGAAGCTGGTGGCATGGCTTTACAGTTCTACCAGTCCGTAAGTTAAATTTTCCCTGACTACTACTTTATCACTTGCAACTTCTAATCCATAAACACTGATGCGAAAATCCCAGTTTTGTTCTTTGCCATTCCGATCATCTTCTTTCAATCTTTTTCAGGGTGTTTTTACGGGTGAATGTGGGACAGCTCTAGATCATGGTGTAGTTATAGTTGGGTATGGAACAGAGAATGGAGTTGACTACTGGATAGTGAAGAATTCATGGGGAAGGACATGGGGTGAGGATGGTTACATAAGAATACAACGAAACCTGGTCGACACACGCACTGGGAAATGTGGAATTGCGATGGAGGCTTCTTACCCAATCAAGACTGGCCAGAATCCTGCCAGAATCAACTCAACAAGCATTGAAACGCCTACTGGTGATGCTAAAGATCAGTAGTGCTTGAAACATGCTACTACCGACGAGAGAGAGGTGCAACAGTTGATGATATTATTAGCCAAGTTACTTCTTGATTTTACTGTGCTCCATTGCCACCTGATCCTTCCTGATCCAGAGTAACACCTATTTTATATTGGTAGATTGGAAATAGGGAAGGTGGTAGAGAGGTGGAAGAAATAATAGTTTCAGAAGTTGCCCACTGCTTAGTTAATTATGTCTCAAGACCTCCTTTATCCTTCTGGGCATTAGGTAGAAAGATAAAGAAGGCCGCTCTGATTCTTCGGAATTCGGATGATTGTTGGTTGCATATAGGTTTTTCATTGTCAAACAGCACTCCCAGGAACTGTTGCATCCCAACCTCTAGTTTTATCTCAAAATGTAGTGTGGAAACGCCTTTCAACTTCAGTATTCTTAATCTACATTGATGTGACCGGCATTTTTGTGGGACATTGAATGTTTCTCACTTGCCTGTTATGATCATCTGACTTCAATTATGTTGTCTGGTAAAATTTTGATCATTACCATATTTTATAGTTAAAATGTCAACTTAACTAAAAGGATGACGCAGATGAAGGAAATATCTTTCTCCCACTAGTACAGAAAACCCTTCGCAGGATTGTTATGCTACTGCAAGAAACCTTTAATAATGAAAGTTGAGGGCTTACCAATCAAAAAGAAGAAAAAGACAGTTGAATGTTCTGTTCTGTCTTCATTGGTTGTCAGGCGGATTAGAATACGAGATTCAACAAATAAACCACTAATCTCACGTCTCAGAACTGTGAAGAATATTATATTGTAGACAATCTTGCACTTTTCTTGCAAGTTATCCTAACTACCACGTTACATTCATCACTCCAGCTGCTTTAATTTACTCTATCGTTGTTAGAAAGTGGAGGGTCCCTGTTTCAAGGTCTCGTGTTTTTCTTTTTCTTGGATGTCAGATTGCTAGAGCTATATACGTTTCTGTACATGTTTTCTTCTTCTGCACCACTTTGCTGCTGAGGATGAGAGGGCCTGAGTTTCTTTTCCACAACTGCCTTGAGATTCAGAACATCAGTTATCTTAAACTAAATCTTGGTCATTTAACTTATGAAGTAGATGGAGTACAAAGGAAAAGGAATGCTAGAGAACCATAACTTTGAACAATGACTTCAGAAAGAACACTAACTAAATGTGCACGTTTTGCCAACTTGCACAATTAAATATCTTCATACCCAAACTTGCCACACATATCGATCTTTATCAATAATTCTCTCAAGTAGCACGTGAAAATACTCACAATTACTTGCAAAGAAATGATTGTTTTGATGGATGAAACCCATTTCCATTTCTACCCCTAAAAGTTCTATCACAAATAACAAAACATTCAACCTAAGGCCTACCTCGAAAAGTATGTTATTCCAAGGCAATGTTTCCTTGTTGATTGTAAAGTATACGATTGGTTGATGTCAATTGCTTTGGATAAAGGGTTACTGTTAAATTTAAAGCTTGGTATTGGACTAAACTTTATTCTGATTAAGCGATTGTTCTTTTGAAGCAAGAGGTTCCTTGGGAAAGGCTGCTTTTGAAACCAGAGTTGTTTATCTTCATCAAGAATGGTTGCTGTCTTCAACAAGGAGCTCTTAAGTTGGTACCTGATCACTGTCAAACTTAGAGAAACTGTAGAGTCTGCAATTCCCAAATCGCCTACTGGTGTCCCAGCGCTTGAATTCTCAGAAAGATCTCATCAGGAACTGCAAAAACTGCAGCAGACACCATCAGATTCCGGGCATGTTGTAATCGGAGGTAATGATGACAACCTCGGACTGAAACCACCTGCAGATTCAGTGCAAGTAGTGATCAAAGGTAACTCTGAAAATCCAGAAGAGGGAAGCAAACAATCAGAATCTGATTGGGTAGTCTCAATCAAAGAAAAACTCGAACAAGCTAGGGAAGACGATGCAGCTAGTTCGTGGTCAAAGTTGTGCATCTATAAAGTCCCCCATTACCTACGAGAAGGTGATGACAAAGCGATCGTCCCCCAGATTGTGTCCTTGGGACCTTATCACCATGGCAAGAAACGTCTGCGCCAAATGGAACGCCATAAGTGGCGATCTCTTCACCATGTACTGAAGCGCAATAATCAGGACATAAAGCTGTATCTTGATTCTGTAAGAGAACTTGAAGAGAGAGCTCGTTCCTGCTATCAGGGGCCAACTAATCTTACCAGTAATGAGTTCGTTGAAATGATGGTACTTGATGGTTGCTTTGTGCTTGAACTCTTTCGAGGTGTTGCTGAAGGATTCAAGAACCTTGGTTATCCGAGAAATGATCCCATTTTCGCGATGCGTGGCTCGATGCATTCTATTCAGAGGGACATGATCATGATAGAGAATCAGCTTCCACTCTTTATACTCGATCGGCTTCTTGGTCTTCAGCTAAACGATCCTGACCAGACAGGACTGGTTGCCAAGTTAGCTGTCAGGTTCTTTGATCCTCTAATGCCAACTGATGAGCCGCTGTCAGAAAATGAGAGGAACAAGTTGGAATCTTCTCTAGGATATGCAACAACCTTTGACCCCCTATCTGATTTAGGAGGCTTGCATTGCCTTGAAGTTTTTCGTAGAAGTCTCTTGCGGACAGGACCAAAACTTGCGCCCAGGATATGGATGAAGAGATGGTCACATAATCGTCGGGTCGCAGACAAAAGACGGCAACAGTTGATCCACTGTGCAACTCAGCTCAAGGAGGCTGGCATCAAATTCAAGAAGAGGAAGACGGATCGATTCTGGGATATAAAATTCAAGAATGGTGCCCTCATGATTCCTAGACTCTTGATTCATGATGGTACCAAGTCACTTTTTCTCAACCTCATAGCATTTGAGCAGTGCCATTTTGATTGCAGCAATGATATAACCTCCTACGTGATCTTTTTGGACAACTTGATCAACTCTCCTGAGGATGTCGCATATCTCCATTACTGTGGCATAATTGAGCATTGGCTTGGAAGTGATGCTGAAGTAGCAGATCTCTTTAACCGGCTCTGTCAAGAGGTGGTTTTCGACATTAATGACAGCTACCTCTACCGATTATCTGCTGATGTGAACAGCTATTACAATCACAAGTGGAATGCTTGGAGAGCAACTTTAAAACACAAGTACTTCAGCAGTCCCTGGGCTATAATCTCATTTATTGCTGCTGTTGTGCTGCTGCTGCTTACTTCTGCACAAACCTTCTATGGAGTCTATGCTTATTACAGGCCAAGTTCTTAAAGTCCACTATGACTTATTTTCCTTCTTATCTATCCATTTCTTTTCTTGTTTTGGTGTGTATATCATCCTGTAACCCTTCCCCCAACTCAAAAGCCACTATACGAAAATGTTTTCCAGATTACATGATATAAAGAAATGTTTGATAACAGAAGATCACGATGCTTTTCTCAGCATAATCTATACCTCAAATTGTAACTGGTACTAACGCAAAGGGACATCACATCCAATTGTATAACTTAGCATGCAAGAGATTAAAAGTAATGGAGCGATTCTCAGGAAGCACTATGAAACCCCTTCTGTTCTTGTCTTGTTTCCACCTTCCACACTACACTTTGAAACCATTTCCGTTCTCGTCTTGTTTCCAACTTCCACTAAACCGTGAAACCACTTCTGTACTCGTCTTGTTTCCAACCTCCGCACTACAGCGTGAAGCCACTTCTGTCCTCGTCCTGTTTCCAACATCCACACTATGGAAATTTAGCAAGGCCAACAACTGTATCCAACAAGATGCTTCGTTCTTACCTGAGTTTCAGCTTTTTGTTATTTTCACATTTTGAACTCCTAAGTCCCCCTTTTGCTTGTCTTAAATATGAATTAACCTCTAAGATTCTTACGAAAATTTAGTATTTCACCGTTTATAAGTTTCTCTTTAATAAGAGATCCTCCTGTTTGTAGATTAAGGTTCGACAGATTTTTAATAAATATACCAGCATCCTTCAGCATACTTCTCGGGTCTTCATCCCATGATGCAAATGTCAATTCTCTCGGATGAGGAAAGGTCGGGGCCTAAAATGCCCAAAAAATAAGTATAATATGATGAATTATACCAAGAAAAGAAGTACTTGAATGCATCGTCTGACCGATTACTGAAATAACAACTACAGCCCAAATCAAACAAAATGTCGGTATGATGTTCTCAGCATCCTGCAATACCTAATTCTTAATCCATAATATCACTAAGCATTGATTTGACAATATCTCTGCAAATGGTCATTCATTCCTTGTTACTAATCATAGAGGCCCTTTAGAATAATACCCCAGATTGGTGGAATTCTTGCATGAACTTGTTTCTTGTCAAGAAAACAAGAAGAGACATATAACTATAGTGCAATAATTTCCATAGACCTCTGGTAAAGAATATCTAAAAGGTGAGGCATAGTGGAGAAGAAAAGAAAAAATGGCATTCATCTAAATTAAAATGCATTGTTATCGGACTTAACATTTTTTCAAGGGTGGAGACTAAAGAAAAACAATTTCTAACTAGACTCAGCATGGTCCTATTGCACCCTCATCTAGAATTCCCCAAAGAGAAGTCACCAGATAAAAGCATATGCAATAGGAAGTAGCATGCCTCATTTTGCAGAAAACCTTCTTAAGAGAACTGCTACTTTGGTTCATCAGGCTAAATTCCAACCAGCACCAGGGCAAGGGTCCCAAGTGAAGCCTGTGAATCTGAGGCAGAGAAATGTCATATAAAGCACCTAGTTCACTGGTCAAAATTACATCTATAACACCCACAGACTTCAAATGCTCCACCTGTCAACATAAAAATGCTGAGAAGAATAAAGTATTTTGTGGATGAATGACTTAAAAAAGGTAAATATTGTTTTTTTTGGCTTAAAATACCTAAGAAACTCAATCCCTGGGCAGGCTTGTGCTGTCGCTTGAAGCACCTCTCTTTCCATCATAGCGCTGTTAAGAAGAGGAATCCACAAAAATTTAATCTCGCACAATATTTTGTTATTGAAATATAAAACAACAAAAAGATGATACAACGATGTTACCTGTTTGCCAATAGAGAATGGAACATATTTATACTTAACCATGTGCATTATCTGTCTCCTCATAGTGAGAATGAACAGAAGCCCCCAATAGAAGAGAAGTATTGGCCAGAAGACAGGCACATCAAAAACATCAAAGAATGTCATAACAAACGCAATGCAGAAAGCCTTTGTGATAGAGTACCTTCCATGAAAGAGAAAACAGAGGCACTTCAGTTGATGCAAATCATCCAAAGAGAAGCACAAGAGTAAAATAACAAGCATATATGTCATCACAAATACAGATGTCAAGGTCGTTCCTCAAGAGAAACATTATCCAAAACCGTGCCACATGAGATATACATTATCTTCTTTGGTTAAGAAAAGAGGGTATTTCTTCTGTGGTGTGAGTTTGATGGGGGGAGATCAGTCCTTATGTGAAGTGGGTAAGCTAAGTAAACAAAAGAGATACTGAATCCTAACTTTTTTTCCATCAGGTGGTACTTAAATCTTTGTAAGCTAGTAAACCATAAACAGATTCATACAAAGTAATACTCCACCTTCTGCATCAGTTGACAGATCCCAGAACGTAAATGCCTAGATACATCAACGGTCTCTTGCTAGCTTCTACTGTTTTAAACTACATTCTATGGTGTACATGCTCTCCAACAATTGCACTCCTTTATAGTTTCTTCATTTCAGAAACAATCTCATGGAACTCCAAAAATCATCACATCTTACAATTCAGGGGGCATATATCTTGCAATCACCAAGCATACGCATTCTCAAGAACCCTTAACCTATTCTCCCAATTTCTGGTAACCACATGATATCAAATTTGTCCCTAATGTAATATCTCCAAGTCCAATTAAATAGCCTACCAAAAAGTTCAATACAATCGAATTCGATTTGCCCTAAATTGACATTAATTAAACGAACAACCATCAAAATCCACAAACTGCCAGAAACTCAAAGAAAGTACCGTACCAGAACTTGAATTCCGGGAGGCGTCGGACAAAGGGACGGAACTCGTCGGATCCGCGGGTAGGTAAAACGGGTCCATCGCGGCTACTCCCATCAAATTCCGGGTCAATCTGAGGAGACAAGAAGCCAATGAGGAGATTAAGGAGGTAGATTCCCAAAGCGTAGGTTACGATGTAGAACCCCACGAAGTACACCCGTATGGAGTACACGAGCGCTACGATGAGGCAGGCGATCCAACGGTAGAGGACGTGAGGGACTGACTTGTCGAGTAGGTGTTGATACCACCGGGAAACGGAGTAAGTCCACCGCGACACGGCGGCGGCTGGGGTCGATGAAAGGTTGGAGAGATCTTCTCCGGCGGGGGCTCCACCAGTACTAGGTTGTCCTTCCTCCATTTGTGGGGCCCAGAGAAAGGAAGAGACTTTTTTTTTTCTTTGATTCTTTGTAGTCTTTGTCTTTGTGCTTACAACTTGAGTGGCGGAGTCTCCGTCTCTGTATTTGTATCGTTTCGGCCGATGATCCAACGGTGATGGTTTGAGTTTAGGAAATAGCACTCATTTGATCAACATTGGGACTTTTTATGGGCTTTATGGGTCACTTCCATGGATGATAAGCTCTCAGTCTGATTCGTTCAAAGGCCCATCTTGTGATGAATAACGATAAAGACATGGAAGATGGGATGAAACATGGGAGGTTTAACGTTTTTAATTAATAATTAAATTTAGTTAAAAATTGCAGTAAAAGTAGGAAACTTGGTAATTTCATCCAATGTTGTCTCTTGTCTCTAAACTCTGTCCAAATCCAACCTGAGACTCTCAAAAGTCAAAACATCAGGTAAGTTATCGTTATTCATCTTTAAATTGCTGTCAGATCTCTGCCTTTGTTGTGTGCAAGTTCCGATCTATGCTTAACAAGGCCCTTCTATAGCTATTACTGTTGGTTTTCCAAAACCGAATTTTGAAGCAGAGAAACAGAAATTTGTGAGTTGATGGATACTACATTGATATTAGAAATGTTGGGAAATGGCGTTCCTGTCGAAAGTTCCTCTTTTTTCATGATTTTGTAGTCAAATTTGCCTGATTGAACTCCTACACGAGTCAATCGTCACATGATCTCCATGTTTTCATTCTCCACCATCTTGCTTGCAACAAAACTAGCTAGTACGTTGGAGATCTATATACCTGGCTACTGGTTTACATTCTTGAATACATTCTGTTTCCTGTATCTAACTGGATATAATATGTTTTTGGGTTAGAGCCAGTTTATCATTTCATAGTATCTACGTTCTTGCAGTGATCATCTGTAACTTGGGCTCTGACAGGGGAAGATTGACGGAGAAATGATGGATTCTCAATCTGTGGATTCCTGTTCCCAACTTCCTGACAAAGCTTCCAAGGTTGAACCTTCTGATACGAAGGCTGATTCTGAGCCTTCTGTGGTCACTCCTAATGCACAAAATACTAATGCACCTGAATTATCAACTTCAGGTGCATCATTACCCGATAGAAGTTCAAATATCCCTCAGCCAACAGTGCCAGATGGCTCGCCCACTGGAAGTTTTGGAATTTCTCGATTTACCCGTTTCACCAGTAGCCTTGGTTTTCAATTTCCTTCAGTGTCATCTATATCAGAGGGCGTTGCTAAGAGCAATGCAACTACACAAACTGGTGTTCTAGAGTCATTTACTAAAGGTTTAGTTGATTCATCTCGAAGTGCTGTCAATGCCATGCAGGTCAAGGCACGCCATGTTGTATCCCAAAACAAGCGTAGATACCAGGTATCTTTGCTTGAATTTATCGTTTTTGAGTATCTCTTTCTCTCCCCTTATACCTTGAGTGTAATAGTAAATGAGCTTTTTGGTTTCTGACAAGGAACTTTGGTGGTTTTGCTCTGTAGCCTAGTCCAATTTAATCCTTGTCTCCGCCGAAGGAAATATGCCTTTGTTTTAATTGTCTTCTTTTTCTATATTACATGATTCTGTCAATATCCCACAATAATTCACATTGGTAGATGACATGAATTTCTTACTTGTACACATGCGTTGCATTTTAGTTTTCCCCTCTGCTTTAAAAGTTCTTTTTATGGAATTGTTGATGCTGGCTTCTGAACACAATGCCCAGGAAGGAGGATTTGACTTGGATATGGCTTATATAACTGAGAACATAATTGCTATGGGATTCCCTGCTGGTGATTTTAGCTCTGGCCTTTTTGGGTACTTTGAGGTAGTTGATGTATCTAAGTCTCTTTCAAATTTAATTGGTGAAGATTAGCATAGCATCAAAACCAATCTCTTACTTGAATATCCTTTGCAGGGTTTTTATCGGAATCACATGGAAGAAGTGATAAAGTTTTTTGAAACTAAGCATAAGGTACTTTCCATTTTGAATTTCCAGGATGGAAATATTTGAGTGTACGATTGTTCCTGGATTCTTTTGAAGAAAAGAGGCTTTTTCCATGAATTTCTAAATAGGAGTTCATATTTGCACTTTGCTTAGTGTGAGAACTAATTTAGAAGCTTAATTATTGATTCTGTGCATTACATCTTTGACGAGTAGCAAAGCTAATATCAGTATACTCTTTGAAATAATGTACATGAAGTGAGAAGAATTTAACTGGAATGCTTTGCGTGCATTGTGGCTTTTGTTGCCAGTCCACAAGGACTTCTATAATCCATGATTGCAGTGTTTATCAGTTCTGGCAATGAAGGGAACTATTGGATCTGAAAGACTAGAGAACTGAATTACTTGATTAGGCTTTTTGTATTCTTACAATGGACTATCATCTTTCCATTCTATGGCTTTATGTGGTTCTAATTACTCAGTATAACAATCAGGAATGTTTATCGGGGTTTCTGTTTAGTACATGTTAGTGACATAATTTTTTTTCTGGTGAAGGGAAAGTACAAGGTGTATAATCTTTGTTCAGAGCGATTATATGACGCATCACTATTTGGAGGGAAGGTGTGGCCTCCATCTACACTTTCTGTTCCATTTCTATTAGTATCAGAATTAATTTCTGCAGACACATCTGAGTTCTACATGTTATTGCTATGGTAAATCTGAAGATCAAATAACATTTTAAATGCAAAGGTTCAATCTGGTTTGGTTATTTGTTACTCAAGTTTTTTTTTTCTTTCCTCCTTGATCCTCTTTTTTCTTTCTTTTTTTTTAATCTGGTAAGTCTCTCTAAGCTTCATTCCCAAAGAAAAAATCAGTATGTTTAGAAGTTCTTGAAATAAAAACAATTTCTGTTGACAAATTTCTCTGACATATCCAGACTTGAAGGCAAAGTATTCCAAGTTCAATTATGTTCCTAATCTCCCTCAAGAAAAGCTATGGTTAAATTTAAATGATATTCTGATGAATATTTTCTTTATTCACAGGTGGCAAACTTCCCCTTTGAGGATCACAACTGTCCTAATCTTCAACTTATCACGTCATTCTGCCATAGTGCATACTCATGGTTAAAGCAGGACATCGAGAATGTGGTTGCTGTCCATTGTAAAGCTGGTATGGGCAGGACAGGATTAATGATATGTAGCCTTCTTCTATTCCTGAAGGTGAAATGTTTTCAATATTTCATTAACAATAAGGGGGTGATTTCAGACTTGGATTTTCCCTCAAGTCTGAAGCAATGTTTTCAAGTTCTGTGTTTCCTCTGCAGTTCTTCTCAACAGCTGAAGAGGCCATTGATTACTTCAATAAGAAACGATGTTTAGATGGGAAGGCTCTAGTTCTTCCAAGTCAGATTGTTAGTCCATTTCATATGTTTGAATTTCTTTAGTCTTTTACGGGTCTCTATGGTATCATTTTAAGGGTTGATCTTCATTTTCTTCCATAAATCCATCTAGTAAGTAATTATTTTCTACTTTGGTCAGAGGTATGTCAAATACTTTGAGCGCATCTTAACATACTTCAATGGAGAAAATCAGCCTGGAAGAAGGTAAAACTTCGGTTTTTCTCAAAATATGTAGACTTGGCTTTGGGAGTTATTGAAATTGTTAGAATATAGGTGCATGCTTAGAGGGTTGCGGCTTCACAACTGTCCATATTGGATACGGCCATCTATTACCATCTCTAACCATAATGGTAAGTGCTTAATGCCCCGCTGCAATCTGATCATCCCTTTGCATTTACGAGTTCTCTTTTATTGCTTACTGGAACCCTTACACCTGGTACGTTTATGAACCCTTCACAGTACGTAGTCATAGATTGGTATCTATATTCCAGAATCTTTTTCATAAGTGGTTCTCTAAAATGTATCTGGCTTCCAGGATCTTACCATGTAGTAATCTTAAGAGCTCAGAATTCAAATATGCATCAGCACAGCCCTGAAGTTCCCTTGGGTTTCATTAATATACCTGTTATTGAATGGAACTAATGATACTTCTGTCTTTTCTGTCATAGAAACTTGTAACATTTTTCTTTACCGTAAGAAACATAAAAGTTTTTATTGCTGTGAGTGTGACATAAATTTCAAGCCAGAATATTTCCTATCATCTACAGGGATTTTGTTCTCAACAAGAAAGCATTCAAAAACTAAGGATTTGATGGTACGACCCTTTTCCTAGAAAGTTTTCTATTCTTATTGTTTCTATGTTCATCAACGTCTCACTTTTGCTTTTTGTACCATACTCTGATCCAAAAGTACCAAATATGCCTTTTCAGCCAGAAGATTTTTGGCTTAAAGCAAAGAAAGGAATTACGGTATTTGCTTTACCAGGGGAGCCTGGCCTAACAGAGTTAGTTGGGGACTTCAAAATCCATTTTCAAGATCGCCAAGGAGATTTCTACTGGTTCGTATTGAACAGTTGGTTTTTCAATCCAAACTTCAGTTGCTAGGTTGAATTAAATAGCAATATGTCTCTGATTATTCTAATCAATTCATGCGGTGCTTTTCTCTTTAATGGAACCTTCTGATCAATGTTTACTCTACATTGTATGATTTCCAGCAATAAATAACCTTATCCATTTGGTCTTTTCTGCTGTTCAGTTGGTTAAATACAACAATGAGAGAGAATAGAACATTTTTAGATGCCTCTGATCTTGATGGTTTTGAAAAGGTTGGTAGTTCAGTTTTGGATCTCCAATAACTTGTAGATTTTATGGCCTTATTTATGCAAGTTCAATGCCTGTTTTTGGGAACAGATTTTCTGTTCTCGTTAACCAGTTCCTACCCTGTTCTATTAAATCTCATCCACACATTTATGTGAAGTTTACATAAATGTGTGGATAAAATTAAATGGCACAGAGTTCGAACACCAAAAACGGCACAGAGGATTTCATTTGCTGTTTTCTCTATTCTTCTGGGATTCTTTTTGTGATTTGCAGCTCTGCTATGCAGAGAACGCTGCCTTCTCCAGGTTTCCAGGTTGAAGTCATAATGATTGATTATCATGGTACTTTACCAACAAGGTCAAAAGTTGAGTCTACTGTTAAGGGATCCGAAGGTCCAATTAGGACAAGCCATGCTCCAATTCCTAGCGGCAACAAAGGTACCAGTTCTAAGCAAGTATCACAGAATGAAGATGATGTCTTCTCAGACAGTGATGGAGAGGATGGTGGAGCTTCTGAGGTCAGACATCCTGTAGCTGCTTCTGGAACTGGATCCACTCAACCCATGCATTCGACTAACTTGACAACAGAGGAAATGAGGACCTTAACCCATGGAACTCAGCAGTTATCAGTTCAAGATCATCAACCTTCACGAACCGAAGCTTCCAAGGATTCAACTACTGATGACATTCATTTGCGGTCAGGAGGGCAAAATGATATCAAGGCTATTGCTGCAGACGTGTCGGTTTTTACTTTCGGAGATGATGAAGATTATGAAAGTGAGTGACGTATAAGGTTATGAAGTGAGGTGTATCACAGGTTCTCCAGTGCTTATGTTGTATTCAGTGAGGCATACATGCTCACAAATCAGAATAATTCAAAGAAATCTTTGATTTTCTTCAATTCCAGTTGTTGGAACTTCAAGATCAACGTTTGTTGCTCAATGTGAATGGACTTACAACGTTAATACTTTCAGCATCAGAAAGGGCATCATTCATTTTCTTCTGTTTTCACCTGCAACCATCTTCATTATCCAGTAATACAACTTGGGGAAATTAGTGTTTCCTTATTGTTCAGACCCTAGAGGAATATTTTTGGACAGACAAGAGGCAATCATTGAAATACAACGGAAGATTGGAACCATAACGATCCAGAACCTTATGCTGATAGTTTAACCTTTCTTCCAATTGTAGATCATCTTTTAATCCTTTCACGATTCTGATCAAAGAATGAGGCGCATTGCTTCGATTACAAGTAAAAAGCTCTCATGAGCTGGTAAGCATCCCGAACCAATATGTAGGATTCCAAAATAACAAATGATGTTAAAAACCGCTAGCCAGAATGGAAATAGTTTAAGTAATCTGATCAAGCAATGAACTTGCTATTCTAGTTAAATGATCAGATCCAAACAGCACTAAAAGTGTTAATTAACTGACCAATTTTTCATTACTCGTAGGGCAGCATCATATCTCAGAATGCTAAGAAAATTTTGGGAAATGACCATGTCCCAAAGGCAAGAGTTAGCATCAGCTTTTCTTCCTCTTCTTCATTTCTTCCAACTTCTCTTTCAGTTCAGCTATGATTTTATCTTGCGTTGAGATTTCAAAGTCTTTTGTCTTTAGTTCTTGCTTCAGCCGCTTAATCTCTTTCACATGGGCATTACATTTACTTGAACCTTTATCCTTCAGTTCTTGCTTCAGTCTCTCAATCTCTTTCAAATGGTTATCACATTCACTGGAATCCTTTTCTTTCAATTCTTGTTTCAGTCTTTCAATCTCTTCAAAGTAATCTTCAGGGGCATTCTTCTTCAGTTGCTTGGGAATGTGCGTGTAATTATCCTGTAAAACACTCCTTTTCCGTGAAACTTGACTAAAAGCGCAAACTGTTGGCATCTTGCGAACATATAAACTAGCAGTTTCTCCTGTGCTAAGTTTAAAGCTAATTAGTTTCTGTGGCAGTCCGGAAATATCCTGACAAAAAGGAACAAATTAGTATGTGAAATAATTGCAACTGATGACTGGATTGAGGATGAGAATCTCAACGGACAATCCCATTTTGCAAATGAGGGAACCAACAATAATACATTTTACTTTTTGTAACTCGTAAGCCAAAACCACCAGATTACATGTATACACCTAATGTACAACCAAAAAGTACCTTTTCTAGCCGACCATTTGCATTATCAAATGCCTGTTCTGCTTCTCGTGGATTTTCAAAGATGGCAATAACAGAGTACCGCTTTCCTTGACCATTCTTAGGAGGCTGTTACAAAATTAAAAACCTGTTAGAGACCAGTTTCTCTAACACTGATTCAACCCAAACAACAATGTCCTGCACTATAAATCAACACGCAACAGCCACAGAACAACACACACAGCAGTAGTAAAATAGAACAGATAGAGAAAAGAGATGATCAGATGAATACAGATGAATATAGATGAATGGAATGTCTGTAAATATTATTCTCTAGCTAGACTTCGAGGGCTAGCAACCTCCACAATAGCTAGCTTCGAGGGCTAGCAACCTCCACATTACCAAATCACTATCTCATAACCCAATGCCTATCCTTCCCCCTCTCACCCCCTTTTATTCTCTTCTTGTAACTAACTCTCACATGACTCATCTCTCTCCCTAATTTCCCACTTTACCCTCACCTATAGCCTGTATTGCCTTATTTCGTATTCCCCCTCTATTGCTATATTTCTGCTAGTCTCAACAAAACCACATTAGAACTCAGCATGAAACTCACACAAAACTCAATGCGTGGCCAACTGGAAAAGTGTGAGGGCCACAATCAAACAGTTTTGATATTTAAGCAAATGGCAGATTTTTTAGTGTAGTCATTGCTAGATTACTAGAAATATGTTGTAATATGTAGGGTAAAAATCTATACACAAAAGACTACAAGATTACTGCAGGTCAGGTACATTGTAGCTACTTTTCAGGTTCTGATATATTGTTACTATTTAAGGAATCATAGAAAGGAGATCCTAGTCAGCTCAGAAAGCACCGGCTACAATAATTCATAGTAGAGATAAAATTAGCAGCTGATAAACCATCACCATTTTATACAGTAAAAATTTAGAGATATGTTGAAGTAGAATTTTCTCCAAGCAGATTCCGATAACCAATCCTTGACCAAGTAAACTTTGTCAGAAGCATTTATTTTACAAGCTTGCACGTCCTCATTAAGCATACATGCCTTATGCAATCATGAAAAGAAAAATAACATTGCAAACTCAAATTACTTAACCTTCAGTTCTATACTAAATTTCACTGGAAGTGCCCCTTGTAATTCTTCACTGGGGACAGTAATTGGTATCCGGTGAAGAAGAAGCTTTGCCATTTCAGCTTCAGGCACCTTCGAGAGTAAAACAAATTTATTATATAAGAATGATAATACGTTTAAAAATTCTGACTCCAAGAAACACCATTACCCAACTTACATTCTTTACATTCTCTTGCAAGTATGCAAGGTCATTATCAACCTTATCCTCAATCTTAGCAAGAACAAGTTTCATAGCAACAATTGCATCATCTTGACAATTATGTGCAGCACCTTCCTCACGAAGTTCATAGCCTAGCACAGACTGTCGGAAAAAGAGCTCAACATTGTTAGCTATGTTTTAGAGAAATTTGATCGTAATTGAACATAAACAAGTCATGTATTCAGACTAATAAGACATGGAAAGACATTCGTGAGGTTAATCAAAAAGCCCCAATTCAGTCTGAACAAGAGTAATAAATCCAATTCTTCACAAAGGAGTATTAAGAGACCATCATTACCTATCCACCAGAAACTATTTAGATAGGTGAAGAGCCATTTATGATCTTGAGATATATTATAATCAAAATTCTCCACTTAAAACAGGAAATCCAATGCAGAGTACAGCTTATATTATCATAAATCTGACAGAAGAGACATAGCATACAGACATGAATTATCTCAGCAGCTTACCTTACACAAATTACTCAAGGAAGGTGAGAGTCCATCTGCACTCCTGTAAATAAATGAGGTATCGATAACTATTGAATGGTCCAACTTTAGTGCTGTCAATGGAGATCAATTCAGATACAAATAAGCACGCCAACTGTCTTCAGAAAATTTAAAAAAAAAACATTCTAAATTGTCAAGGAGACAAGTCAACATGGGATAATAACTGCACAAACCTCGTAAGTCATTCTGCAAACTGTGACCCACTAAAATAGTTCTCTTTGACACTAAATTCTTCATGGATTTCTACAGTAAGTATAAACTAGCTTAATCCAAGGGTACTGCAATTGATGATCTTACAAGAATCCACAAAATGATACCTGTATATCTGCTAATGAATAAGACGCTTTGCTTAAATCTGCTGCAGATATTCCAGTAATCTCAGTCCTATAATCCACAACTGGCTTGCACGGCCTTACTAGTTCATTAAGTTTTACCTGAGAGCCATAGCTTCACGTCACTAAATTTCAGGGCGCAAATCATCAGTAATACAAAAGAGAATCCATTCCTAATTAACTCTACCGGACTATAATTACATCCATTACATAGACTAAATAATCCAACAGTAGAAAACAGAAACAGAAGGGTTGCACATACCTGTAAATCATGATCCACAACGCAGATCTTCACTAAAGCATCAGTGCCATCTTCACAAAGAACCATCTCACAATCAATAGCAAGCAGTGCATCTGAAACCAATGATTTGTTTTTCTTACTGAGTTTCGTTACCACCCACTCCTGCAGTAACATTTCCATAGATCAACAAGAATACACTCCATAATTTACTAATAACCGCTACAGCACATGATGCATAGCAAACAACAAATTATATGGACGTAGCAACCTCTTGGAGACAACAGGAGGGATTGGGGGATAGTGGGAGGATAATGCTCCAATTTTTGTGTTAATTTCAAGACCAGAACTGCAAATAGCTACAGATGGAATACCGCATTATGCCTCTCAACTTCCACTACTCAGACTGGAACAACCGAAAGGCTATTTTGATGACAAATAATCCACGTTTTGCTTATAAAGGGAAAAAAAGAAAAGAAAAGAAAAGAAGAGCTAAGATATTGTTTTGGCACAATAGGGAGGCCACTAGTCATATAACAGTGTGGAGAGCCACAATCTATCCAATGGAATTAGAATATGGCACCTCCAAGTCACAAGAACAAGAACACTATGGTATTAACCTCCCGAATGAGATATCATATGTGGGATAAACGGAACATTTAAATTGATTAGAGAAGTCAATGAAGGTGTTACACCAGGGTCAAGGAGAAAGCACAAGAAAGAATTTGAATACAATCTTTGCCCTGGCCTTCTTTTATAGGGAGGTAAACACACTAATGCAGTAGAATAAAATCTCTCCTGTCTTTTGTAAACCTGTGAGAAAATTACCAAGTGCAGAAAACTACAAAAACTCCGAAATAAAATTAAAGAAAGGCACACCGAATTGTAACCGTAGTCCAAAATATCTCCATTATTTGAAATAATGGGTCATAAACCATAATTAACCAAATATTTTACCCTGTGTCGATATTTATACGTTCAATTGTACAACAAAATCTCTCTAGATAAAACTAGTGGTAATACACCAAAATACTCAAGAGATCAAACTCTTGGAAATACAAAAAGAGTGAAAAAAATATCTCACAAATAGAGGAATACTGTACCAAATATCAGGCACAAAATTGTGATCCACAATAATCTCAAGACCTAAGTCTTGTAATATCGCTAATAAAATATCAACTAAATCAGATCAAGAATAACCTTCGATTGAAAGCTTAACCGAAGATATATCTTTCTCTTCTTTCACTAAGCTTGTATTGCGCTGAAAACTTTTTTTGTCTAGATGGTTAAGTCTTCTCTCTTGGTGTCTAGTTATAGGGAAAACTCTACTCAAATCTTCCTTCCATTTTGCTGCGGGATGTCCTTAATGGAGGGACCTCCAAGAGGGAAGGTTTAACCATAAAAAAAAAGTATCCAGATCAATTTAAGCTCAATGAAAGAAGAAAAAAATAGAGAGATATATCTTCGATTAAACTTTCATTCGTAATCCGATTTAGCTAATATTTTATCAACGATATTTCAAAACTTAGGTCTTGAGGTTATTGTTAATCACAATTTTGTGCCTGATAATTTGGCAGTATTCTTCTATTTGTGAGATATTTCTTCCCTCTCTTTGTATTTCCAAGAGTTTAATCTCTTGAGTATCTCAGTATATTACCTCTAGTTTTATCTAGAAAGATTTTGTTGTACGCATTATTTTAAATAGTGAAAATATTTTAGACTACGGTTAAATTTCGGTGTGCCTTTCTTTGATTTTAATTCAAAGTTTGATTTCCTCACAAGTTTACAAAGCCGGGAGAGATTTTATTCCACTGCATTGGCGTATCATCGTCCCATCATCTCCAACATTCACATAGCAGGATAAAGCTGAAATACAAACAGGAGGCCTTCAAAAGAATACAATAGAATTAAGATGATACAGTTTTTCCATGCTTAAACACTTGAAGCAATGTCTACGAAAAGAAAACATAACCAATCAAAGTAAATTCAAGCGTAACTCAAAATGAGCCAAAATATTAAAACATCATACCTTGTGATAGGACGGGAATGCATACTTGGACAGGTAAAGTGGGTGTTGAAGGGTCAACCGGACCAGCCCCTGCACTGCCACAATTGATAATTAACCATGATTACACCAGAGATTAGATGAGATCACAATGATATTTCGATACAGAAGCTGCAAGCTCAACCAACCTACAGAAAACTACTAAGTTACCGAACTGCACCTGTACCCGCGATTCATCCTCTGGAGATTCTTCTCTAATCCGTTCCAGCAACTCCAAGTAGGAATGCTTTCGAAGAACATGAGCAAAGAACTGAAAAGACAAAACATTGGCACCCATTGCAAAATAACACATCCTAGAAAGAAACCTCTTCGAATTATATCTCACCTTTACATGCCCCTTCTCTGTAAAAGTTTGAAGAAAAGAAACCAAAGTCTCACGGGGCCTCCTTGCCGGGTCACAGAAGCAAGACCCGATCTCTGGATCATAAACATCAAGAAAATCGATCCAGCTTCCTTTACTACCTTGAAACCCGTGTTTTTGAGCTAATTTTACAATATCTACGAGAACCTGCTCACAATTTATGTTTATTCAAAAGTTAAAAGACCGTACATGAAACAAGTTCCACGTAAGTTGTAGCTGGATGGCGAGGGGAAGTTTACCTTTTTGGGTGCTGAGGATATTGCGGTGGCGCGTTTGTCCTCCATCGGAATAAGGAGAAAGAAGAGAAGGAGGACGGCGGAGAGCGGGGGCGAGGGTTTAAGCTTTGCATCGCCAATATAAATCTTTTTAAGGGTATTTTAGGTATCCAAATCCATTTGCTATTACTATCGTGTTTGATTGATTTTTTGTTCTTACCAATGGACGAGGCAGGGATCAGTTTTCTTACAATATCAAATTTTTCTAATAACTGTGTCGGAATATGTAGCAGTATCTAGAAGATTGTACAGGATTCATAATCCCTGATTTTTAAGAATTATGATAAGATACAGATTTTCATGTATCTTAGGAATCTGCTTATATTTAGTATAGATAATTGTATATATATACGATGACTGTAACTTACAGATGATTAAGAATAAAAGTATTCTTCTCTGCTATTATTCTACATGGTATTAGAGCTGTTGGCTCTTTCCTGAAAAAAACCATGATTTGTTTTTCTGATCATACTGACCGAGAGCATCATCTTCACTATCCCTCTCAATGTCTTAGGCTTATCACTCAATTTCTTGCCCCTTTCGTTAGCCTTCAACCATGACAGACTCACCTAATAGTTCAGCTGAAATCACCAGCTCCACAGTCAAGAACGTTGTTGCTGCCATACCAGGAGATTTGCAGAATATTCAAGCTGCATGCCGATTGAATGGGAAGAACTATTTAAAGTGGTCACAACTGGTCTGCACATTCCTAAAGGGGAGAGGAAAATTGAGCCACTTAATTGGCACCGGTCCTTCACAGGATGATCCATACTCAGTTTGATGTCAAAATTAAGAGATTTCGATCAGATAATGCCAAGGACTATTTCAATCAAACCCTTTCATCATTTTTTCAGAAAACAGAATTATTCATGAGTCATCATGTGTTATTACCCCACAACAGGGTAGCTGAAAGAAAAAATGGACATCTCCTAGAAATCACTAGAGCTTTGTTGTTTCATAAAAATGTTCCAAAACAATACTGGGGTGAAGCAGTATTAACTGCCACCGATCTTATTAACAAACTTCCAACACGGGTTCTTGGATTCAAAAGTTCAATTGACATTCTCATAAAATTTTTCCAAATTTTTCTATGTCAAACAATCGGATACCTCGAATCTGTGGTTGTGTTGCATTTGTTTATATCCATTCTCACAATAGGAGCAAACTAGATCGACGAGCTCTTAGATGCATTTTTAAAAAATTCTTTATCTCAACTGATGTCACTTTTGTTGAGCATGAATCTTTCTTTCAGCATACCTATCTTCAGGGGGAGATCTTGAGTGAAGATAAAGCAAAGGCTATGTTCCTTCTAGATCCTAGTTTTGACCAATCTAAACCTACCATGCCTAAATCCACATCTTCATCAATTGACAAACAGTCCACATCTTCATCAATTGACAAACAGCCAACCATATCTATTGACAAACAGCCATTGCAAGTCTATTCTAGGAGGAAGGGACCAGTCTCTCAACCAGCCCAAGTTCAGTCTCCCATTCGTGCTATTGCTCAATTTCCAACTGATAATGTCACACCAGATGGTGAGCTAAGAGTTGAGTTACTTGAACCAGCAAGAGAACCGAAAGAAACAAGTATTGAGGACTTACCAATTGCACTTAGGAAAGGAAAAACAACCTGCACAAAACACCCACTGTCCTCTTTTATGACTTATCAGAACCTATCCGAAAAACATAAAGCCTTCCTAACCAATCTCCATACAATCCCACACCAAGAAATCTAACTGAGGCATTAGGAGACAAAAAATGGGAGGATGCTATGAAAGCTGAAATGGAGGCCCTTGAGAAAAACAAGACATGTGAGTTAATGGAATTGTCAAGAGGAAAGAAACTAGTTGGGTGTAAGTGGGTTTTCACCGTAAAATACAAGGCTGATGGATCGGTGGAAAGATATAAGGCAAGATTGGTGGCCAAAGGGTTCACTTAAACCAATGGCATCGATTATCTTGAGACATTTGCTCCTGTTGCTAAGATGAACACGGTAAGGATACTGTTATCATTAGCTGCTAATTTTGAGTGGAATCTGCAGCAATTTGATGTGAAGAATGCGTTTCTCCAAGGTGATCTATAAGAGAAAATTTACATGGAAGTTCCTCCTGAATTTGAATCAAAAGAAAGAATGGTATGCAAGCTAAATAAAGCTCTTTATGGGCTCAAACAATCCCCACGAGCTTGGTTTGGGAGGTTTGCTAAGGTGATGATCTCATTGGGATATAAGCAGAGCCAAGGAGACCATACCTTATTCATTAGACATTCAAGTTTCGGTGGAGTCACAGCATTACTAGTTTATGTGGATGATATTATTGTGAAAGGTAATGATGCAGAAGAAATAAAAAATCTGAAGGAATGTCTCTTGAAGGAATTTGATATCAAGGAATTAGGAAAGTTAAAGTACATCCTAGGCATTGAAGTAGCTCACTCAAAGCAAGGAATCTTCATCTCTTAACAAAAGTATGTACTGGACTTGTTGAAAGACAGGAAAATTGGGTTGTAAACCAGTGGATACACCGATTGAGTTCAATCATGGATTAGGTAATGCTCCAAAAGATTCAGCAGTAGATAAAATGTCATATCAGAAATTTGTTGGGAAGTTGATATATCTGGCACACACAAGACTAGACATAACATTTGCAGTGAGCATGTTTAGTCAATTTAGATTACTTGAAAGGCAGCCCAGGAAGAGAATTATGTTTAAGCGACAAACAGTCACAGGTATGACATTAGAAGCTTACACCGATGTAGATTATGCAGGGTCTTTAGTTGATAGAAGATCAACATCTAGTTACTGTACTCTCTTAGGTGGTAACCTTGTTACACGGAGAAGTAAAAAGCAGAATGTAGTGGCAAGATCAAGTGCAAAATCTGAGTTTAGATCTATGGCATTGGGGATATGTGAATTACTTTAGCTGAAGATAATTCTTGATGACTTGAGAATAAAATGAGAAGGAACTATGAGGTTGTACTGTGATAACAAATCAGCAATTAGCATTGCACATAACTCAGTACAACATGATCGAACTAAGCATATTGAAGTTGATAGGCACTTTATCAAGGAAAAACTGGACAGTGGATTAATATGCACTCCATTTGTTTCATCCAAAGATCAGTTGGCGGATGTACTTACAAAAGGACTAACAAGCATAGTATTTCAAGATATTATTAGCAAGCTAGGAATGGAAGATATCCACTCACTAGCTTGAGGGGGAGTGTCGGATTATGTAGCAGTATCTAGAAGATTGTATAGGATTCATATAAATCCTTGATTTTTAGGGATTATGATAAGATACAAATTTCCATGTATCTTAGGAATCTGCTATATATTTAGAGCCTGTTTGGTTCAGCTTTTGGAGGGTGGAAAAGTACTTTTTTTTACCGCAAAAGCTATTTTGAAGAAAAATGAGTGTTTGGCCATAAAATTCAAAAGCGCTTTTTTAATAGAAATGGCTTTTTCAGAAGCTAAAATACAGCATTTTAAGAAGCTCAAATTTGAAAAGCCTCTCTTTTCAGCTTTTTCGGGTAGACTTTACTTTTATATTTTCCGTCGTTTACGTTTATAACATCCGACGTTCCTCTCTTCCAACCCAAACCAAAAT
>JAOSBL010000210.1:24584606-24597029 GCA_027568915.1 Erythroxylum roraimae
TTTCAAAATTTATAATAAATATTACTAGTAATATATTTCTATACAACAAAGTGACAGAGATGGAGAAGAGTGTGACCGGATGAAGCTATGGTATCACACTCATTATGATGAAAGTAAAAGTCAATGGATAACTCCCGAATGCAAAGAAAAATGGGTGAGTACATAGTTCCTTTACAAATATTTCTTAAATGAGACTGTGTATGTAATTAATTCTTACTTTTCAGGACTTAATGTATCACAAATTAACACATTCAATAGAACAAGGTCAGTCGATGACAGTGGATGAAGTGTGCGATAAAGTCTTGGGCACTAGATCAGATTACGTTGTTGGCATGAAAATGGGGCCTCGACCACAAGGGAAGACTTCGGTCAGAAAGAGACTTCGAGACGAATTAGAGGAGTCGAAGAAGGTTAATCAGGGGTTACAGTCTAAAGTCAATGAATTGACCAAAAAATTTGAAGAAATGTAGGATAAATTAATTACCGAAGTCGAACAACAAAAAAAGGTCTTGGAACTTTTATGTGCTACATATAATATTCGTTTAGATTAGATATGTACTCAATTGATATATTAAACAATTATATTGTTTATATTAATTACTATATTATGACATGTTTGGGAATTGCAATTAAATAATAAATTGTCTGCATGTATTGAATTCTTGTTGTACATCATTAATCATTCGCAAATTAATGATATACTCAACAAATTGAAGAATTATTAAATAAATAAATTCCATAAATAATATTAAATAGTTATTAAATAAATACAATTAATTTTTTTTAAAAGACAATTATTAAATCAGAATAATAATTAAATTAAAATTCTTTTCAAACTATTGAAACAAAATAAAAGAAAAATAATTATTAAAATTGAAAACCATTTTCAAATTTAATAAAAAAATAAAAAATATTTATAATTGAATAATTATTAAACTAAATTTATTTTCGGATAAATAAAAAAATTCTTTTTAAATTTTAATAATTATCAAAATTAATTTTTTCGAATGAATGAAAAAATTTAATTATTTAAAATTAAAAATTAATTAAAATAAAATTATTCTTGGATATTTACAAAAGTTAATTTACTAACAATCCGCGACGTTTCTTCCCAAACGTCGCAAATTGTCACCCATTCTGCGACGTTTTATAAACATCACAGATAGCTTGATGGTTTCCACGGCGTTATTTATAAATGTCGCCAAAACCATCACAATCCCGATTACCATACCTTTTTCTGACGTTTTCCGAAACGTCACTGAATGTGTAGGTTTTCTGCAACATTTTCCATAAAACGTTGTGGAAACCGTTTCCCTACACCATTATCAATGACGTTTTTTGTGACGTTTTTTAAAACATCACAAATTGGCTTCTCTGATGTTCATTGACCATTTCCGACATTTTTAAAATGTCGCAAAATGGGTATTTATCTTGTAGTGAATTTTTGTTCATTATGTTGTAATTTTTCTTCAGTATGCTCCAAGCTTTCTTCAGTACGATCTAACTTTTCTTCTTTATGTTGTAATTTAGCCGTAAGTGACTGGTTCTACTCTTGAAATGTCGTTACGTATGCTAGTCTTGATAAGGATGAAATTGGCTTAGAGTCAAACCTAAGACCTTTGATGTAGCCTAATCTTATACTAAGGACGTTGTTGCAAATATCATCTACATTTGGCTCATTTTCATCAAACAACGATCTTTGCAACAACTCCTACATCTTATTCTAAAATTTAAAATACAAAGTCAATAGTAATTCAAATATTATTAGTTAGTACTACATAAATAAATAAACTTAAAAATTAAAATTTTTATAATTACATAATTATTATGTGCTTCTTCAGACGTCCAGCTTTCACCTTCCTTATAGTGTATCAGTTTGTAGAGTGTGATCCTATCATACTTTTCTCTATGTAATTGATTCTAACTCTATTTTATAGGGGAAAAAATGAAACACAATAGATAATATTGTATTTATTGATATAATAATAACTTCTAAACAAACAACATACAAATTCTTTTCGTATGACAATAAATGATTTGGGTCCGGTGTTGTGAGGAGCCTTCATTTTTCCTCTGTTAACCTTGACTTTCTCACACTTTTCCTAAATAAAGAAAAGAAATAGTCATTAAATTGTGTAACAAGATTAATGGAAGCAAATGCGAAGAGAAAGAAGACAAACCTTAACCTTGGCAAAAGCCCAACAATCACACATTTCGCTCTATTTTTTTGGACTCACCTATTCGGAAACATGTCTTCTTGCTTCCTCATCCGAAGGAAAATAATTGTAGTACTTATGGAGTCAATAACGATGATCCTTTACCCTTTGTTTTAACAGTGAACTCACATAACTTGAAACTTCAAGGTTCTCGATATCGACGATATTGACTTTCATCTGTGAATAACAAGTCAAAGTTAAATTAATCTTTAAATAAGCAAAACAAAATTGCATATAATTAAATAAATTGAAAAATTATCAAAACTTTTTCCAAAGCATTATGTAGCAAGTTGTCTTGCTTCAACTGCTTGGCATGCTGAAAGCAAGACAATTTAGTCTTGATGATGACACCTAACTCACTAGATAATTTAGCTGATTAAATCTTGTCAACAAGATAACCTTGCATGGTATCAATATGCACAGACAACTTGTTGTTCATTGCAACATTCATACGTTGCAACTCTGAACCTTTAATGATACCTCTACCTCATTTTATGTTGCCAGTATTGGAACCTGACAACAAAAGAATAATGATAAGAAAAAACACATTAAACATGTAAATATATATTTGAGCATAAGTCTAATTATAGGTGGTAAAGATTAATAGACTTGAAGATCCCTCGGCACTAGTTGAGGTAAATAGAGGTTGTTGCTGACTGGCTTCATTGTCGATGTGCTCAGTGGTTATTGTTCGATAAGGTCGGATTGATCTAGCTGTTGTGGGGTCAGATCAATTTCAATAGTTGCCACCTTATTCCCTTTGTTTATACCAAGGGCCATTATATTAAATAGCTATAACTGTAACAGCCCAGACCACCCGCTTACAGATATTGTCCGCTTTGGGGCTTTTTAAGTAGCTCGTGGTCCACACTAGCTCGTGGTCCACACCTATTGGGCTTGTTTAAGTGGCTCGTGGTCCACACCCTCACGGTTTTTGTTTTTCCACAAGACTTCCCAGGAGGTCACCCATCCTGGTACTACTCTGGTCCTAGCACGTTTAACTTCAGAGTTTTGATAGGATCCGGTACGCTAGGGCATGAAAAATGTGTCTGCTAGGAGAAGGTGTCCACACCCTTATCAGGGATGCTTCGTTCTCCTTCCCAACCGATGTGGGATCTTACAATCTACCCCGTAGAAGGCCCAGCGTCCTCGCTGGCACAACGGCCCGGGTATTAGCTCTGACACCAATTGTAACAGCCCAGACCACTCTCTTGCAGATATTGTCTGCTTTGGGCCTTTTTAAGTGGCTCGCGATCCACACCTATTGGGCCTTTTTAAGTGGCTCGTGGTCCACACCCTCATGGTTTTTGTTTTTCCACAGGACTTCCCAGGAGGTCACCCATCCTGGTACTGCTCTGGCCCTAGCACGTTTAACTTTGGAGTTCTAATGGGAATCTGGTGCGTTAGGGCATGGAAAACTCGTCTACAAGGGGAAGGTATCCACACCCTTATAAGGGGTGCTTCGTTTTCCTTCCCAACCGATGCGGGATCTTATAATAATTGAAATATAAACATTCCGCATAAACATAAGTCAAACATCAACATTTCACATTAATATAAGTTAAACATGAACATTTCGCATAAATATAAGTCAAACATTAATATTTCGTAAAAAAACATAACTCAAACATAAACATTCTGCATAAATATAACTCAAACGACAATATTCTGCATAAAAATAACTCAAACACAAACATTTTGCATAAACATAACTCAAACACCAATATTTTGCATAATATAACAACCTTCTTATCATGTCAGTAAGATTAAACCATTTTCACTTAAATAAAACAACCTTCTTATCCTTGATATAATGCAACTCTATTATTTTAGAGATGACGAAGTCAATAAAATTGTCATCATAACATCCCTCAATAACAACCCCACAATTTTGGCTTCTAAGTCGACTGTCTCGATCTTATATGTGAAATCTAACCTCATTAACAATGCAACCTGTATATTTTTTTCCAAAGATATGAGGACCACATGCCAAAGAATCTAATGATGTTGTGGCCTCTTGCATGTTATAGTTATGTAACTGTATCATCTGTATGAAAAAATGAAATTAGAAGCTAATCTGACATGCTAATTGTCATAAGTTCATAATATTCCATCATTATATAACTTAGTCAATTCCTAAACCATGATTGGAACTTAAGCTTATGTCTTTCTTCAACATTAACAATCATTTTGCTTCAAATCGACTCTTTGTGCCCTTTATTTAAAAAAGTAAATAGAGATCAAGAAATGAGATTCAATTACAAAATTTAAATATGAAATTTTGAATCAAAAGTAATATACATACTCCATATATATATTAAATTCCTCACAATTGTTCGAAATATACCAATGGACGATTTCGAATTCGTCTTTAGTTAACTCCACATATTTTCTGACACCAAGTGGCCTTACTTTTTGGGAGAAAATTGACAAGCCACCATCTTGATCAAAATCAAAGTTACGTTCTAGTCTATTGTATCTTGTCTCAGCGTCTTTTAAGTATATCGATCAAAATGTCAAGCATTCATTCACTATATAAACCTCTACAATAGACCCTTTAAGTCGAGCTTTATTACATATATAACACTTAAAAGAGCATAAAAACCTAAAAAATTATAAAATATTAGCAATTGATACTAACAAATAACTTTTAAAAAGTAGAAGTTAATATAAATTACCTTTCAATAGGGAACATTCATCGAAATTGAACCGGTCCATAAAGTTTTGCTTCGTATGGTAAGTAAATTGCCAAATGAACTACAACATCAAAAAAGGATGGGGGGAATACTAGTTCAAGCTTACAAAGAATCAAAGCTATGCTTAAAAAACTCACCCAATCGACCCAAAACTATAAACACATCCTTCGATAAACACCTATGTATTCCAACAGGAAGTAATCATTGTAGAACTACATGACAATCATGACTTTTCAATCCTGATAGTTTTCCCTCTTTAACATGCACAAAACAACCTATATTATATGCATACTGTTATAGTAGTGCTCTAAAGGCAATCACTTTTAGCACTTTTGTACAAACTTTATTTTAAATAATAAAGTGAAAGGCAATCTTTCATTTATTTGATGTTTGTTTATTTATGAATTGATGCTGATCTTAAATCGAATTAATGAAGTCTATGATACAAAACATAGTGTAGCGGCCCATTACCACGGGATACGTACCAGAACACCCTAAAGACATTCCAGTACATGACCCATGATAATGGCATGCTAGAGCATTCGCAACATTCACTTAAACATGGCATCATCATTCTTTATTCTCTTATAAGACATCATCAAAAAGGCATAATATTTTAAATCCAAAATTTCTCATTTCATTTCATAAATCTGAACGTATAAACATTGAAGCTTTCAAACATCCATGCATGTACATCACCATATCCTAATACAAAATATACTACATGAAAGAGGAAATTACACAAAAATCTATCTAATCTTCGAATCTCAGCTAACCGACCTTTGAGCCATTTCTTTTCCGAAAAGTACAAGACTATGCTTCTTGTAGCATCTCTCAGTAACTAATGTCCTCTCTCGGTCCTAAAAAATCAACGTTACAATTTTGATGAGTTTTGCGAACTCAATGAGGTAACCATCATCGATGGTTCACTCAATTCATGCAATACATCACACATGTAACATATAATTCACATCTTTGCATTTTGCATAAAGCATCACATATCACTTTCAAAACAATCATACCAAATATTTCATTCATACAAAATACACATATCATTTATAAATGCAATGCACTTGAGACTCACTTTCATTTATTATTGTCATTGTGACCGAGTGCCTTTTTTCTAGCCCATATCTCTCGTGGATACCGAGCTATATCAGATAATGTCCCATATCCCTTAGTGGATACCGGGTACATTCACAACTGAGTCTGAGGCTCTGATCACAGTCTGAGCTTCAAGATCTTTATACTGGCGACTTCGGTCACATGCTTTCACATTCACATTCAGAACACATTTATCATCGGACCTTGGTCTGGCATTCAACAAAAATTGTTGAGAAAACATTTATTTCATCTCATTCATATACAAGTAGCACTTCAATATCAAATTCATGCATCATAAATCTCAGACCTTTGGCTTCCGGAATCTAACAGTCAAACTCACATTCACAAGATCATTCAAAATATATCTAACACAAGCAATTAATTGAGTGAGACCGTCTAGGTTACTCACAGTTTGCTTCCAAAGCTATTGCCTCGAAGTTTCGGCAACGTCTGGATATTGACGTTCCAAATGCTCCTCTATAACACACAATACATACACATATCACAATTTTGCACAATTTCATAAATATTCATTGATGCACCTTTATGTATATGAAAAATGTACAATTCGTGTTCAATGACATTCTTGGGTATTTTTCCATTATTGAAGTCACATAATCATTCCAATATCAAAAAATCACTTAAGTATCATTTATACTTAGGGTTTATACCTAAATAAAACACTTATAATTAAAATTCACAATTCATTTGATCATCTCAGAATCTTCCTAAAAATAGACTTTCAGTTCCACTGTTCTTGATCATTCAGACAATGCAAATGAAGTAATTTGAGAACACTTTCTTCTAGAAAATGTTCTCCTATGTCTTAAGTTTCTAATGACACCAAAATCATACAATTTAGTTTAGTATTCCGAAAATTATACTCCAAATATTTTGGACTATTCTTAAACTGAAATATTATTCTGTAGTCAATTTTAATTCAGATTCTGGAATCCTAGAGATAGAGTTAAAATTTGATTTCCTCAGACAATTTGTGGCCTTATGTCTCTAGTTTACTCTAAACGAAGAATCATCTCATTTGGATCACTACAGATCAAGTTATGCCTAAAATACTGAAGCATGATCAGTAAAAATACTCCAGTTATGAAATACTAGAACTTCTCATCAATTTCATCCAAAATTCATCAATCAATCTCCTCTGAATGATTTCAGATGGCTGTAATTTTTGGTGGATATGTAGAAAAATGTGTTACGAGTATGTTGGTTCAAATCCCATGTCATTTGGAGGTCGGAAGAAGAAGTTATAGTCAAAAGAAGGAAAGGTGTTTGAAACAACCTCCTTTTTGTAGAGCTTCGAAGTCACGATCGTACACCTACACGATCTTGAGTTTCCAAGTGCTTCTGTGATGCTGCACGATCGTGAATCAGGAGATCGCCAGAACATGCACGATCGTGCTTTTTTTCCTAATCCTTCTGAGTGCGTTTCCGTATTCCTTCCGAACTGCAACTCTTTCTTCTCTTCTTCTTCTTTTCTTTCACTTAAGCCAACATCTCTAACTTATATCAACCCCATTTTCGACTTCCATTCAGCTCAACACATTCAAAAAAATAGATCAAAAACCAAGATTTACACACAAACATCAAAAATAGAAAAATCACACTCACGCATATCACCATTTTTTTAATGCACTTCTTCGCTTTCATTTTTCTGCATTTTCATTTTCTGTATTCTCTTCATTTGCTTCCTCAAACTATGATTTTAATCATTCTTTCTCATCTCCAAACATCACCTTACCTCTATTTCTTACCTCTAAATTTATTTTCAGTTAATCTTTAAATTTCCAAAATACTCTAGATTAGGGTCAAACTTAATAGAAGAAATCATAAATCAGTTAATAAATTATGAGGGTTTTAATTAGAAAGAGAATTTGATTGATCAATTAGGATTAATTATTAATAATCTTTAGAAAGATATTCGCGTAATCAAGGAATTTTCATGGTCTAATGAACTTTATATTAAACTTAATGTTTGAAGTCTTATTTATATGAGAAGTCCAAAGAGAAATTGCAATATGGGTACTGCTACCTTTATTGATTGCTTCTTAGTTCAATCTTAATTCTAGTTAATCAATTGTTTTAATTTATTTTAGTTTATTATTTTATAATTGAATTTGATTAATCATCATTACCATAATTTGTTAGAATAAATAATAGAAAGATGATTTAGTATTAGTAATTCTAGTTTTATGGAATCGACCCATATTCAACAGATCTAGCTACCTCTACACCATGCACTTATAGTAAAACATTTAATTGACTATCTAGAATAAAAATAGAATTTATCGAAAGATTTGGAAAAGCTGTAAACTTGATGCTAACAATTGTTAGGTGGTGCAAGAAGTGCATGATGGCATTAGCAAATGATATTATCTTGATGATAAGCTTTTTGTTGGAAAAGGTGGTAAACTATATGTTTTTAGAATTATGGATTTCGTAGGGTACTTATGTGAGAATCAAATGATGCATAATGGGTAGGACATTTGAGAAGGGAATGGATGATGACACATTATTATATAGCCTCATATAGAGTAGGACATTGAAGCCTACTGTCAAACATGTTTGGTGTGCCAAAAAGACAAAGCGGTAAGACAAAAGTGATTTAGATTGTTACAACATCTTTCTATTATAGAGAAACTAAACATGTCAGTGTCTCTATACTTTGTTATGGGATTTTTGAAGGTTGATAGTAAGACCTCAGTGCTGGTTCTAGTGGATCACTTCACCAAATATAATGTATTTGTTGCTACTCCACTAATTTGTTTAGTAGAAATATCTACTAAGTTGTTTTATCAAAATATTGTGAAACACTTACTTTTCCAACATATATGGTAAGTAATCAAGAGCCTCTATATATTAAAAATTTTTGGGCTTCATAGTTCAACATGATAGGGGTTAAACTAAAATAGTAGAAGATAATGATTGAAGAGCATATCGAAAAATAAGTCAAAACACTAAGAACAAATAATAGGCTAGACTTTTGTTATGAGACACTCATTTGATAGGAAGAAAGGTATAATGAGGTGTCGTATTGTATTTCATACATTATAGCATGATGAATTTACAATATAGATGAATCAAGAACTCATACAACATGCTCCATACATGTAATTAAATATTGAACTATCGAAGTAATTTGGGTTGAACCAATTAACTATGTTGCTTACCTAGTAAATATATCTTTATAAAGTGCAATAGATTTTAAGACTCCTCAAGAAGTATGGTAAAGTACTCCCTTTGATTATTATGGCTTGAGGATATTTGATTGCTCTACATATGCTTATGTTAATGATAGTAAACTAAAGCCCGGAGGAATAATGTATATATTTATAAGGTATGCTACTAGAGTTAAAGGGTATAGATTATGATGTATTAAAAATGATAAAACTGTAACATTTTTTTATTAGCAAAGATGTTACCTTTGATGAATCTATTATGTTTGGTAAAAGAAAGAAGTTTGGTAATCTTGTAGGTTAAAAGGATTAAGGTGCTAACCAGAAGGTGGAGTATAAAATTGAAACTCAAAATAGATCAGTGCAATATTAGTTCATAGAGATGCAGGAGGCACAACCACATATTATAGCAATAAGGAGGATAAAGAGAGAAATCAACAAACATACAATAAGGATCACATAAAGTATGTTCCTTACTCAAATGCAGCTAGAAGTATAATGTCTGATATGATTTATAAAAGACTAGATCTAGCACACGTAGCTAGTTTGCTAAGAAAGTTTATAAGTAATCCTAGAAAACCTCATTTGGGAGTTACTAATTGGATTATGCAGTACTTGAGAAGTACAAGCAATATGTTCTTGGTTTAAGGTTTAACTGATTTAAATAAAGATATTTTTGTTTGTACAGATTCTGATTATAGTGGAGATCTCCTGAAAAGGAGATCATTGACATGTTATATCTTTACCATGTTTAGATGTGCGTTCAGTTGCAAAGATAAAGAAAGAGGCAAGATTCATCTCATATACTTACCATAAAAGGGAAGGATAGATGCAACACTTTAGTTGATAGTTGTGTTGTCTATAATAGAAGAAGAATTCATGTCTTTGATGGAAATGGTTATAGAAGGAATATGGTTGCATAATCATACTAGTATTTTGGAGGTGGATGAGTATGACTTTATTATTTACTATAGTGGTTAGAGTGCACTACGTTTGGCTAAAAATTATTTATAAAATGAAAGATCAAAGAACATTGATATCATATTGAATTTTATTCAAGATGGAGTCAAGGATAAAGTATTTCCCATATAAAAAATAGCCACAACTATGAATCTGATAGATATGTTAACAAAGTAGTTACTTGTACAGAAGTTTAAGCGTAGCTTTCAATAAGTGAATGTTTGCATAGCTTGAAGCCATTCAAAGGCTTGTATAGTAGGGATTGGATATTGGCTAGACAAGGTTGAGAAGCAGAAGTTAATCATCTGATATAGTGGAAAGTGAACTGATGCCAAACTAGTTGAATTGGAATCGATATTAGACTTATGGCATAGTTTTCAAGGATAAACTGAAATAGAGATTTAACATCCTTATACTCTTATGGAAACAAAAATTCGGTATAGTTAGACTTCTTACATGTAACAATAGTATATAAATAACTCTTTATGGTTATGTCAATAAGAGTTTTGGATATACTTTTTATGTTGTCTTTATCATGGTAATAAAAGAGTCTTTCTTTTTGCACGTGGATGGAGGTTACATAAAATTTTCAAAATATGTAATTCTTGTAGTCTTTACTTCCTTATCTTCTTCTTATATTGAGTATCTTAGTAGGAAAGTTTATGTCTATAGAAAAGCAAATTAATAAATTTAGTTTTAATTTACCTTTCTTTTATTTCCTACAATCTCATAACCATTTGATTTTTTTCTATAATCACTTGATTTTTTCTTTTGGAAACACTAGTTTTTACACTTGATCCATGATAACACCATTTTGTTATGGCTGCTACACTTTGTATTAGGCTTGGATTTTATTCATACTAAAATAGTAAGTGCTATTGATAATGCAATGGACTATTATTACAATTTTGAAACCATGATAGCAATTGCAAGACAATTGTAAGTTACCTAACAAGAAGACCTCTTATTTGATCAATCCAATAAAGGATGAGTTTAATTAAACATAAGACATAAGAAATAGAGAAATGCTTATGTTTACTAGCAAAACACACTTAATCATCACTTCAAACACTGAACTAGTATATAAGAACATAATACTCAAAAAGAGTGATTCAATGTTAAGAAGTTATTAAGATATGCTTTATCCTTATTATAAAGTAAAAAGGTTGAGAAACAATATATAAAAACCTTTCCAATATGACTCTACTAATTGGAACTTCACTATTTTGTATAAAATTACTTCTTATATTAGGTTGGTTCTGTCTGGACTGAGTTCCAGGAATATAACTTCCACATTTAAGGAAATGATTGATCCTGAGGGTTATGTGTGGAAGAATATATCTAAAACCATAAAGCAATTTTACTTTCAGGAGTTTGAGATACAATAAATATTTATTTTCTTTTTATATTTATTTATATACACTAATTACATAAATATTATTACATTATATTTAGTAGTCTAATTTTTTTAAATTTCAGAAAGAATTTTTCTGGGATTCTTGTTTCGACGGCAACATATATAAAATATGGGAGAAGCGAGCTCGTACACGTTATCGTGACTTCATTGGTGCGATACACAAGGCTAGTGCTCGATCGTGTTTTATTTCGGAGCAAATATGGAGTCATTGGTAGGAGTATTGGAGAAGCCCTGGGGCAATGTTCATCTTGGGCGTAACTGCGCCAACAGACGTGGAGGCTCGGGGGAGAGAGTCTTCCCGTATATACGGGAGGATCAATAACCCACCACGAGCATACGCATAGACTTGTAAGTATCTGAACTTGACACTTATTTTGTAAATATTTTGCTTTGCTGTATTATAGATAATGATAATGGTATAAATGTCTGGTGCCATATATGGCTGTGTTGAGTTATTTTCTTTGTTCAACAGGGGAAAATATCATACAAATAGAGGAAACTCTGCCGAAATTTTTATAAGTTATAGTTCTTATATATCAATTTAGGTTATACATGCAGGAAAATTCATTGAGTATCAGGCTTACACCTACTTAGCTATTTTTGCACACTCACACGAAGAAGCATGACGGTGTGACATTCATCAACAGCCGATGTAGAAAACTGAATGTATGTGAAGATTACTGCATTATTATAATTTCTTAATAATAATCCCTTACTAATGTAAACATTGCTTCCTAATAGGACCAATTACAACAAACCATTCTGTTGGACCCCAAACTTTTGGTGGAAATTAGAAATATTAAAATGAATTTAAAATGAGTGTTTTTGTATATGAATTG
>JAOSBL010000210.1:24634900-24650370 GCA_027568915.1 Erythroxylum roraimae
AGATTATTTCATTGTTAAGTAATCATTATTAAATTAAATACTTTATAAGTTGTATTATTAGTTAATGTTTTCTTCAAGCAAATTATATTGGCAAATTCATATATTATGAACAAAGAATATTACGTAATATACATCAATTATATATATACCAAACAATATAACATTATTACGCATTTATAACAAAAACATTGAAATATAAAAAGTTTCATGCGTGTTTTACCGACAGACGTTTTTTCCGTCTGAAAATGTGTCACAGACGTACCGACGGAACAATTTCCATCGGTATATTGGGTTACAACCACCTACGGAACACCGACGGAAAATTATCCGTTGCCACATTTCACCGACGGAAACGTACTTAATCTGTTCCATCGTTAACATTTTGGCGACAAACAAAAACCGTCGTTAGTCCCGTTGCTAAATTACCGACGGAATATGACGGTCGGTAATTTCAGCTACGGCCCATTTACTGACCACTGTTTGGCCACCAAATTTCGTCGGTGATGCTATTTACCGACAGAAATCCTCAAATTACAGACGGAATGTTCCGTCGGTAATTAGGTTTTTTCTTGTAGTGATTGCATATATTGAAGTTAACATATATATCAAATACAAGTAAAATTAAAAGAATAGAAAAATAGAAAAATCTTAAACTTCATTCAAAGACAGATCTGCTCAAATTGCATTGACCGCAATTTTTATTTAGTAAGAAATCCTCATCATTAAGTAGAGTCTCGTTATCACTATCATTTAAACTTATTGCACCAAATGATATGCTAATACTTCCTCATTCAAGATTATCTTTCAAGTCACCCTTGTTTATAAAACTTGGTTCCTCAAAAACACCAAAAGATGTCCAATATGAGCAAAGTGAATTGGATCTACAGAACTACTTGTTCTACTAAAAATTCTAGTAAATAAATAAAATTAAATCATTAAAAAATATGAAAAATTATATTCAACTTAATTATGAAAAGTTTCAAGTTATATCAAACAAATAATAAGTCATTTAATCTTTTTTGCTCTAATCTTTTTTTTTTGAATAGATAAATTCAAATGTATTCCAACTTTTTTCACACCCAATTGCACGAACATGTTGGCCAAAATATTTATTTATTTTAATTTTTAAATATTAATTTGTCTTTTATAATATTATTTTAATATTATATAGCTTTTTGTCATATTTGTAGCTTTATATTTATTTATAATTTTAAAACGATACTGTATTAAAATTTAAAAATTTTATTATTACATCATTTTGAACATATATATATATAATTAATAAAATATGATGAAAAATTTATATTATTATTAAATAATATTATAAGAATAAGTGATATTTTTTAAAAGATAAGGTCTGAAAAAAAAAAGATCAAATCAAAGAATATTTACCAAAGGTACGACTTACTCCGTAATATTTTACTAAATGTCTAAAATAGCCTCTATTGTTAATTAAAGCACTAATTCTCCCTTTAACGTTTACAAAGTGATACAGTTTGCATCAGAAATCTTAACTTTGGACAGAATAAAACCATAACGAATCATTTATTTAAAAAGTACAGGTTCGTTCTGCGCATGTATACTTGAATTGTATCTTAACCTTAGCCCTTTCTAAGCCCGATGAACCTAGCAGGACTAAACTTGGCGAGATCAACAATAGTAGACTTGCCATCATGCACGAGCTCGGCCATTGCAGCCCCTGTAGCAGGACCATTCAAAATCCCCCAACAACTATGCCCTGTAGCTACGTAGCAACCGTTTACTCCTGGAACCTCCCCTATTACAGGCACACCATCATCAGTGCAAGGTAAGAAACAGGCTTGCTCCGCTGCTATCCTCGCCCCTCCGCCGGCGTCCAAATGACTAGAAACCGTCCTCGCCACCGTCTTTAACACCTCTATCGACTCTGGCTCGCCAACTATTTCTTCTGGATCCTCCGGCAGGTCCACTACCGATGACATTCCGCACACATAAACCTCCCCTAACAAGACAAATATACGGTTACAACACATTTTCACATTCATGAACCCGAGAGCTTAACATACCTGTGGGGCGAGGATACACTTCAGGGTCCATGGGTGTCCCTCCACTAGCAGGAATGTAACTTAGGAAAAGAGCATGTGGAGTTATAGCTTCAGGGGTTTTAGGCTCCAAAACTATACTATGAGCCCTAAGCCCATAAACCCTAAACAACGAGGACAACATCTCAAAATTTCCTGACCAAGGCCCAAGTGCCAAAACCACCGAGTCCGATTCTATAGCTCGCCCATCCGCCATCTCCACCGATTCAACTCGCCCTCCGACCACCCTAACTCTCTCCACCTTTCCTATCACCACCTCCACGTCATAGCTCTCAATGGCTTTCGTTAGCAAAGTCCTTGTAAAGAGCTGCGGGTGTACCTGAGCCGTCGTTGCCGTTGTCCCGATTGTTTTCGCGCTTTTGGTCGGCCCATCAACCCAAGGAGGCAGATTTCTATCCCTCGACTTGGTTTGCGTTTGCAATTCATTGACTGTGACGCTGAGGGTGGTCAACGGGCGGTAACCGTAAGATTGGGGACCGTTGAGCTCGTCTGAAAGCGAACGGTGGAGATTGAAGCTTGCGCGGGCTAGGGACTTGAGTGGTCCGTCATCGCACCAATCAAGAGCGAGGAAGCCGCCAGCTTTGCCGGATGCGGCACAGGCCACCGATGATTTCTCGATGAGAGTAACGGCGGCGCCTTTCTTTGCCAGGAAGTAGGCCGTGCAGACTCCGATGACGCCGCCTCCGCAAACTACCACGCGCTTTCGCTGCTGGTCCATGGGAGAGGAGGAACACCGGATAGAGTTTCGCGATGATCGAAACAGTGTCAGTGAGAAAGTGAGCTGGGGCGGTGATCTTGTCACCATGTTATGAGTCCGGTGTGGGTTCTATCGTCTGTGATTGTGGAAGCTTCAGTTCAAGCTGACACGTGTACTCCCAAAGGTGATAGGTATGGACTTGGACTTTTGTCTTTGATGTCCAGCCTGACTCATTTGGGCCTATTGACCCATTTGAAGAAACACCAAAACCAATCTCGTTAATAATCTTCTTTGCTTATTTTAGAGCTTTCTTAAAGGTTTGCTTGTGACTCCGTTAATGGGTTGACTTTGTTGGAGCTCAGCTCACAATCCGTAGAATCTTTGCAACCTTCAACGAATACAATACTTTACTTTTATTTGTTAGTTTGTCGACGTCAAAACTTCAAATAATAACGATGGCGAACTTCATGGACAGTGATATTGAGACTGCATCGTGCAACTTGGTGGGAATATTATCATTTGAACTGCTCTGAAAGAGTGGTGGAGAGTCGAGACAAAGTCTCTTGCCTTTAGAATGAGTTTTGTATGAAAACTCTTAAGTAAGTACGAGACTGGCATCAGCCAGCAACTGGCCCGTACAGTATCAGTATGCATCAGAAAAGGCAGTATTTTTCTCTATGGTTGGTGACTGAACTGAAGGACCTTATGTAAGCATTTTGTTAATAAATTAAGAGCTTATCACAAAGCAATATTGTGATCACTTTAACATTGTCAATACAAATCACATCTTGCTTATGAAAGAATTGCCTTACATTCATCGAATGTGTCACTTTCCTCATCTTTACTTCAAATACCTAACACTAAGCTTCTTTAGACGACAACATATCCTCCAAAGCAAAATTAGTTATTCTTCCATTCAAAATCTTGGATAAATGTACTACCTATTGTCACTCACTGCTTTTCCTTAGTGCTACACAATTCAACAACATTATTGCAAACCCTTCTTTTTGCTCTAAGCTCTCATATTTTTGGTTGTATCTAGTCAGGTTGGTGGGGTTTTTGTTATGAGTTATAGCTGGACTTTTTTTTTCACTCCTGTGTATGGTTCTACGATGTTGAGAGGTTGGAAAACCTTAATCTCTTATATTTTATTTAGGCAACGTATTTAGTGCACAAGACTTCCTGCTCTGCAAGAATCTAAAGAGGATTATAATATACGCAACCTTTCTTTTATACTTTTACAAATAGACTGTTTTCATTATTTGAATATGTCACCGTACAATTTTACTAGTTGCTTTAAGACTCAACATTATTAAAAAAAAAAAGGAATTGAAGTTCAACCAAGTTTTATATGTTGATAACTTTCAATTCAAGATTGAATTAGCTAGAATCTAAAAATGACAATGGGCCGGTTGACTTTATAGTCACAAGGAAGCAACTTTACCGATTGCTCCAAAGCTCAACATTATTTAAAAAAATGAATTGAAGTTCAACCAAGTTTTATTTGTTTATGACTTTCAATTCAAGATTGAGTTAACTAGAATTTAAAAATGACAATAGGCCGACTAATAGACTTATATTCAGGGCTTAAGCTTAGATCGAACCGGTCTAGGTCTAATTCTTTGCTTAGACGGGCCTAAACTTATATAATTTAAATTTGAATTTAATTAAAAAATATTATTTTATACTTTTAATTTTTAAATTTTATTTTAAAAATATTGACGAGACTTGCATTACCAGCCCTACCAGAGTCCCGTTTTCCAGGTACATGACGCTCGAAAGCTTATTTTAAACATGAGCCTACAATAATTGGGTTGTTACGGGTCAGTGTCCATTTAACCGAAAAAATAAAGAAATAAGGAATAAAAACTTAGAAAACATTAAATACAAAATGACAAGCCCTTAATAAATTAGAAAAGGACCAGTACGCCATAAGCACTCAACCGCCTTAACAGATAAGGCCCTACATTTCGTCATCACACAAACAAATTTCCTCATCCTGTAAGAGAGGTAGAAAAACTGTTCGCAGCAGACTAATAATATAATAATGCCCCACGAGAGCCACCCCTACCGTCCAATCCATTTAACTGTATCTTGACAAAAGTTGGCTACAATTGCCGATTGGGGTGGTTAAGCTGGTAGAGGGTGTCTACTTTGAAGTGGAATGCTCACTGGAAAATGAAAACAGGAGATGATAGAACACAAAATTACGATTAGCATCTTAAGTCTAAATTGATGAGGCCAATCACAGCAGCTTTAAGGCTGCAAAAGAAAATGACCCCTGACCAAACCACAGGCCATATGAAACAGAGACACAGGGCTCCACCACTTTTGGCAAAACAGCCCATTTCATTGGGTGGCTATGACCAATCTTGGCATAATCACAACAATAAAAGGACGTGGTTTGGGTGGGTTCCGAAGCTCATAGGGGAGTAGCCCTCGCTTATGGATCTGTCCAAATTTTTAAGCCGTGGCCCATTAAGTATTGTCCGCTTTGGTCTGTCAGGGTGGAGTTGCGACTCGAACCCTTGATCAAAGGATTTTGTTGGTCTCATGAACCACGTAAATCACCCTGCGACTAAAGAGGACAATACCTGGAGCGGGGGATTACCCAAACCAGGACGTTTTGAAGATTATGTCATGGAACCCTTCTATTGGATAGACTACGACTAGTCTATATCAAAGTTGGCTCAATCGATAGGGTGACTGATTCAATTGGTTTATGTAAATTACGTATGAAGAAACATGTAATTTATATACCCTTAGGCTATTTTATAAAGTTTCTTGAAACTTCATATACTGTTTTGTTTGCTTACTGCTAGTCAATTGCCTTGGAAGGACAATTATTACTTGCATTGCGCGACTTTCTAGGCCAAGAATGTACTTACTTTCGCCTGTTCCTACTAGTGTCCACTAGTTCTTTCCCACCTCATGGCAACTGCATGCCCATCACCCATTTGCTGCCTTGGACTTTTTGTCCATGTTATCTGTAGTACTAGTCCCTCCACCGGGACATGTAAATTGAACGTGGTGCTTCAACATCATGTAGGATTGTTAGAACACATAAAGACACCTGAACTACGCTGTTAATTGAACAGCGCATGTCCTCATACATCTCCTCCTACCCTCCAGATAAGGGCCAATGCATCTTAAGATGAAGAAATATTGATTTTCAATAAAATTACAAAAAAGTGCCACTAACTTTGGGTCGAGAATAAAGAAGGAAAAACTAGAGAAGGTCATCCTGGAACATAAATATTCAATCATATGGTTTCATTTGGGAAAAGTGTTTGGTGTTTGTTAGTAAGTAATCAAAAGATCCAAAAGAGCAATTAACTTTATAAAGCATATCAACTAAAACAAAAGGACAGACTAACATTAACTGGTTAGAATGATTAGAGCACGTTTAAAGTAAAGCCTTATATATTCCCTCGCCGTTAACATAAATTTTATATTTGTATGATTGAAGCGCTTGGGAGGAGAATTATCAAGTCGGCCGTCTATTGACGGCGACGTGAAGCAACGGACTGTATACGTTTTTGGGTTTCGGTAGACGCCGTTTCAAAGGACATAGTACACGGCTCTGCCAAACGCACTTTTAGATATGCAAATAAAGAGCAGAAAAGACTACACACATGAATGCTAATTATCGTATAGTGCATTTATAGTTTATACAGGTACATGCCTTATTACCTATCATAAACTGACACGCGACACGTTTCACCTAACTTCTTCCCCAAATTATTAAACGAAGAAGAGAATCATGTCAACTAAACCCTTCAAATCAAGATAAATTATATACTTTTTGAGGACTAATTGATAAATTTAAAAATTGTTGTTTGTTGGTAGCATATTTACGTAGGCAAATTCAACTTTATAATAGAAAATAAAGAACAGAAGAAAAGCAACGAAACTGCCCAAAAAAGCAAATAAAAGCAAAGGGAAAGAGAAAAAAACGGTACGATAGATCCATACGGCTTACAGTAGCGGGAATCATGGGATATTTTATTTTATCATCCCAAGCATACCTGCAATACCAGAGCCTGTCTCATTCATATTAAAAAAAAAAAGAAAAAAATCAAAAGGAGCAATTAGATCAATGCGTTATAGCTGGCAAAGTGACACGTGACGTGGCCACCCAACCCCTTCGCTTATCGCATTGACGACGGTTCTAAAATGTAAAATCTAAAGGGAACATCATTTTCAATTTTCTTTCAAAAAATAAACAATAACTCTGCGTGCCACGCAAGGTGAAATACGACAAAATTCCTGTGGGGTCCATTGATCGAGTAGACCTTGATGACGTGGAGGGCCGGTAAAAAAAAAAGTTATGTGTCAGGGTTCAGGAACCGAACATTGAGCGGTGATAATATAGGTACGCGTGTGTCTGAAGTTGACGTATCACAGTTCTAGTACAGTCGTGGTACCTGTTAGAATTCAACGCGTGTGTGTGTGTGGTCATATTCAAGTTCCTCTTTTTTTTACATATATAAATGTCCACTGTAAAAACTGTCACATTTGCCAATTCGTTGACACGTTTAACAATGACTCGCTCGTTTTCCACGTGCTTCTAAGTCGGTTCTAATAATTCATCGGTGACGAGATCTTTTGCGTCTTCTAATCTTATACCAGAAGATATTTTGATCTCGATTTTGAAGGGTGACCCGTGATCGGGCTAAGCTTAGGGAAGCCCCTAATGTTTTTGAAGAATTGGATTTTAAATTATTTTATCATTAAAATATTGTTAATTAATTAAATTCAAAATTATTAATTTATATAATCAATAAAATTATAATGCAGTTTTATTATGTACAGAAAGCAAAACATCTCACAATATTTAATGACACAGAAATTAAGAGATCAATGCAATTCAAATGAGAGGTCAATGTGTGTTGCTGGTCTCCTGGTCCGGAGGAAGCAAGTGGCACGTGTGTCTCCTTTAGGTGAGGCCGAAGCACGTGATAAGGTCCTCTTAATCCTTCCCGCATGTAATGGTTAGTGGACGGTACTAAAAACAAAAAAAACTGAAGATAAATAAATCCAAATGAGAGTCAGTCTGCAGTTGACAGCTGTCTCATTTTAGTGTTAGAAAATAGAAAGTGAGGTACGATTTCCGGTATCTCCCTCTGCACCTTTTCTTTAAAGTATTTGGAATTTCGAAAATTTTAATAATATATAATAAAAAATAATCTTTTCTTACATATTATACTAATAAAAATTATCACATTTATTAGTAATTCAATTTATAGCGTATTATTATTCAGTTGTACGGTGATTCTTTTAATATTTAATAGAGAAATATTATAAACTTCCATTGACCTGTATTGCTTTAATGTTGTAGGGGGGTCATCGATATAGTTATCCACATGAATGTGGCAGAGTTTAATCTCACTGACCCGCTTTCCTGCCCCTTCTTATCCACTTCTCACTTGCCTTCACGTTTTCCGGTACAATTATTGTCTTCAAATACGTGTCACAAACAAGAGCAATTGCAGATTTCCGTTCACCAATCACAATATAAAATTTATTATTATATTCTCACCACTAAATGATACACTTCATTAATTATGTGCTGCGCGATAAGGTTTAGGGTTTTGCTGTCCCATTTACACGACCAAATGTGAAATTATGTTCCAAAAATGGGAGTTTTCATATAATGCTTGACAAGTAGCGATTGAAAGAACCTTACTGAAAGAACAGAGACAAGTAGCGATATAAAGAAAATAAAAGAAGAAAGAAAGAGAAAGAGAAGAAGAGGTAGTCTTCACAAAATATCTATAAGAGTATCAAAAAAAGACAAGAGGAGCAATACATGTCTAGATGGTCGGTACGATGTACGAGTACCAGAAAGGGGGACCGGTATTTTCTTCCTTATCTCGTTTATTTATTACATTCGACACCTTCTATTTAATTTTTTAATTAAAATCTCCTAAGTTGTCTGTACTTTTATTTTAATTTTTAAATTGTATAACACTTATATTAATTATATTTTATAAGTGATCTAAAACAAGTTTAACCGTTTAAGCCAAAAAGGGGCATAGTGGTGACCGGAAGTTGTCGGCGTGGGAGGCCGTTAAAGGTGGTGGTGTGGCAGGCTTACAGGCTGGCTGGATTTGACAAGCAAATATCATATCTTTTTTTTTTAAATTAATGAGTGGTCATCCGATTATGCGACCATTCTTGTCGTTTTGTGCCAACTCAGCATTTCTTTGTCTTTTATGGAAAATTTAAAAGTATACATAAAAACGGAAAAAATGGTGTACAGCCTGGCGGGTTCTCAGTCAAAGGGCCTTTTACCTTCAGAAAAAAAACGTAGTATTTTCTAAACAATAATTTATTAACATCTTAATAATAATAATATATACTATTAGCGAAGGCTTCTGTTTGTTTGTCTATTAACTTCCAAATCAAAAGCGAACAGTTATGGCAAAATTTATCTATACTTCCGTTCCATCTCACACGGCATTTAGGAGCGTGTACCACAAATCTCACTCAAAAGTGTAATAAATAGAGAAGTCTGCTTCAATTAATGTTTTATGTGGACATTAGATAACCCCTTAGTTTTAAAATTTGAATCCAAATAAAAATCAAGTGGAGCGCTCCGTTAAAATGATTGGAGGCATCCGCTCCACTCCAACAAAACGAAACAAAAGAGAGCAGAAAAGTAACAGACAGTGCAGGGCACGCTCCTTCAACGGCAAGTACAGCAATAAAGTAGGAAAAACAGAAAGAGAGCGATACATACGCAGATAAAGAGAGGAGTGAGTAGTGAAGGAAGTGACGCGTGTCCGTTGCCAGCTGTATCCCAACCCCAACCGCTTGCCTCGAAATTCCCATGCTTTTCACCTCCTCTTCCGGTCACCCTCCTCCTCTCCCCTTCACACATATAAATATCAGTTGCACGCTACAGATTCATATATAAGTACAGCCTCTACAAGTCTCTGCCAAACTTTAAACTCAAATTCGCTCCCCCCTTCTTTTGTACATTTTCTCTCTAAAACATTTATTTAATGGATCGGATCAAAGGACCATGGAGCCCCGAGGAAGACGAAACGTTGCAGAAGCTTGTTCAAAAGCACGGTCCTAGAAACTGGTCTTTGATCAGTAAATCCATTCCGGGCCGCTCCGGTAAGTCGTGCCGCCTCCGGTGGTGTAATCAGCTCTCGCCCCAGGTGGAGCATCGCGCCTTTACGCCAGAGGAGGACGACACTATCATACGCGCCCACGCGCGGTTTGGTAACAAGTGGGCCACAATTGCGCGTCTACTCAACGGCCGTACGGATAACGCGATTAAGAACCACTGGAACTCCACCCTTAAGCGCAAGTGCACGACGAATTCGTCGGCGGAGGATGGCGGTTGTGAGCCGCCGTTTAAGAGATCGTCGGGCGGCGTTAGTATGAATCCTGGGAGTCCCTCTGGATCTGATGTAAGCGATTCGAGTGTAGCCGTTTTGTCGTCTTCTCATGTGTATAGACCTGTGGCGAGGACTGGCGGTGTTATGCCTCCTGTTGAGACGACGTCGTCTTCTAACAACGACGACCCCTTGACATCACTCTGCTTGTCTCTTCCTGGTGCCGACTCGTCGGAGGTGTCCACTCGAGCTTCTGAGTCAATGCCTACTTGTGTACATGAGTCAACTCAAGTTTCTCCCCTACCCCCGGTGAACCCAGTTCAAGTTTCGTGTCTAGCTCCGATTTCTGCTCCATTCCAGCCTGTCAATGGTGGTACGGGGACAGGGTTTATGAGTTTTAATGCAGAGTTGATGGCGGTTATGCAGGAGATGATAAGGAGAGAAGTGAGGAATTATATGATGGAGCAGAATGGTGGTGGGGTTGGTAGTATGTGCTATCAGGCGGCGGCCGGAGATGGGTTTCGGAATGCTGCAATGAATCGTATTGGGGTGGGTAAAATTGAGTAGTGAATAGCGAATGAGCGAGCGAGAAGAGGGAGTTTGATGAAACTGAACAGAGTAAAGAGAAAAGATAGAGAAAGACTGGACCTTTGTTTTTTTCTTTTCGCTCTTCTTTCGGGAATAATTTTCGTTGTTGTACAGTGGGCGAAAGTTGAGAGTAGAGAGGCCCTGACTCGCGAAGCTTCCAAATTCTACTGGAAAATGGAAAACTAGTCAAAAACATGTTCGGGGCATGAACTCTTGATGTCTTGAGGTGCTGATTTCTCATGAAAATCTCTGCAAGAAAAAAAAAACATATAAACAAAAATCAGAAATGTCTTGGCCCATAATCGTTGTATTAGTTTCACATTAGCTTTAATCAATTCGTCGTCCTCGACTAGTTTAAATGAGATTGAATCTGTTCTTCTGGGAGAGGACGAGATCAGAAAAGCCTAAAGACAAGGCCAATTCAGCGGCAAGTACGCGTACTTGTTGCCTAAGGCTAAATGCAACTATGACAGTTTTACCGCACGCATCGATTGCTGAATCTCACTCCAAGCTTATATATAGGGGATCGATTTGGTCGAGAGCTTTTATGTCGAAGGTAGTTGAGGTTATCTAGTACTTAGCAGTTACTCTTTCCATTTGAACTACTTAAACAGTTTGCATGATACCACAGCAATGCTTTATGCTTGGCCAAACCAACTTCAGACACCGGGATGCAAACTTGCATGTTCCATAAGAGGAGACAAAGCAATTATTTTTGTTACTTTGTTAGATAGTGTAGCTCCAGGTTGTGGGATAATGATAAATCCTGGCGCCAGTATCAAGTTGGATCATTTAGAGTGCGTATACAGTGATGTGAGGACATGCAGATTTGGCAATAATCACAAGTTACGAATAGGCATAATCAAGGAATTGGCGTAATCATGAAACATATCACGCCTTGTTCTTTTGCTTAATGAGCAATGCTCCAATGGGACACACTTACAAGAGAACATACATAAGGAATTTAACGTATCCATAATTCACATGATACAAATGCCATTAAGTCAGAACAGAAGTTGAAGAACTCACCCATGGCTCTTGATATTGATAGAGCTTGTCCTCAGGTTCTAAGCGGCGGTGAGCCTAATTGACGCCGCAGCTCTTGCCAACTCTCCAGGCACTTGACTCATTGTCACCAGTTAATATGATCAGAGGATCCTTTGTTTGCTTTTGCGATTCTGCTATGACATTAAAGACACGAGGTCAAAGTCTATCCTCAAGGGGAAAAAGGAGATATCGAGGATGCTCAAAACTATGGAATTATAACGGAGTTTCATCAGGTCAAACCAACTTCCACTGTAGTTATTTCATTTTGCAGATGGAGTCAAACCATGGAATTGTAACCAACCGCATGAATTGGGTAAAAATTGAACAAATCATGAGAGCTTGGGAGACGGTAAGCTTTAAAGCACTGAAGCAGATAATGGAACTTCCCATTGAATAAAACCAAAAATCTTAATCCCAACTACAGCCTTGACCCATGCATCCGCTAGACTCTGACATTCCTTCTGGCTTACAAACCTCTTCGTTAAGTGTTAAAATAGCAAAACCCAATTCAACATATATGGTACATCACAAAGGAGACAAACAAGGGCATTTAGACGTTTAAGCAATCTCCACTACACAGTTTAGCAGTTCTATCCTTAGTACCCTACTTTCTTTCAGTGATACTTGATCTAATGTACAATCCTTCAGTATAAGATATTCCTGATTTGTACATCCTGAAAGAATGCCATACTTGTTAACAGAAAAAACAAATTTGGAGAGGAAAACTGATTTTACTAGTGAGTCATTTCTATTATGTGCAATTGTTGCTGAGCTATACAATTGCTAGGTTCCAGCAATAATAAAATAAAGAAAAGGAACAAAACGGTGCGTAACGCTTTGTTACAATTAAATAAAAAGAAAATAATTTCCTCATTTTTATATTCTGATATCCCCTGCAAGTTGGCGGGTACAAGTTTTGCAAGCCCATCTTAGACTTAAAAGAGCTAAAGGGAGGCTTGGTGAAGATGTATGTGTTGGTTTATTTTAGGAAGAGATATGTACGGAGAGGATTCTCTATTTTTATTTAGCAAAAGTTTGTCAATTTATACAAACTTTCTTTAATCAAAATTCAAAAATTGGATAACATCTAAACTAAATCAGCATAAAATAAGCATAAAATCTGTATTTACAGAAAATATTCTGATATCAATTTTGACTGTTTCAAAGTCACATGTTCAACACTGCTCCTTAACTTTGATACTGCAAACTCCAAGCATCTTTTTTTTTTCTTTTTCTTTTTCATTTGTGCTCCTACAATTTCGCTGTTAGGCTTCTCATGAACTTTTCCATTTGACATTTTCAAGCAGTCAAATCTTCCTTTGTCTTCCACAATGAAGGAGTGACCCACCTTATTGGCCTTTTTTGTAGATGTTCTCGAACTTGAAGAACTCATTTTGTTTTCATCATATATAGAGGTTTTTGTGTTAATTATATCTTCCTTAGCATCACCAGCGTGGTTCTCTTTCGTAAAATCCAATGCAAATATTTTATTTTGCATTTTGATATTGAACACTTCTCTGTCCATTGCATTCTTAATCATGCAGCAGTTATTTTCAAACAGTACCTTAAAGTCTTTATTGAGCAACTGACAAACACTTAATAGATTTTTGCTTATTGTAGAAACATAAAAGACATCAGAAATTAACTTCAAACCTGAATGCCCTTTAATTGCTAGAGTCCCCTTTCCTTTTGCTTCAATGTAATCTCTATTTCCAATTTCGACTTTGGAGATAAAACTTCTATTAATTTCTCTGAACATCTTTTTATCAAAGGTCATGTGATTTGTGCAACCACTATCTCAATAAGCCAGCTTTCATTTGAATTGAAGTTGGCTAGGTATGATGCTGCAAATAATTCCTCCTCCTCAAGTTGATCGTTTACAGCTTGCTTGGCTTCTCCCACATGTTGTTACGCTTTACATATCCTTTAAATATGTCCTAGTTGTCCACACTTGTTGCATTTTACATCTGGCCTCCACCAGCACTTGTATTATGGATGATTTGTTTTTTTGAAATACGAACATGGTGGAAAACTCTGAGCATTGTTGTTATTAATCCTCTTTTTGTTGTATGACTTTACTGGAAAAGCGCCTTTCACGATTTCTTCTTGCCTCATGAGTATCCTTTGTTCTTGTGCCTGTAATGCACTTAACAATTCTGCCAAACTGATTTTTGCCAAATCCTTAGAGTTTTCGAGCGATGAAATTGTAGCCTTAAATCTTTCTGAGATGGTTACTAGAATTTTTTGAACTATTCTAGAATCATCAAAATTAGAACCAAGAAATCTTACGTATTGGCAATGGCAATGAGCTTGTTGGAGTAATCCTTGATCGTTTCTAACTTCCTCATTTTTTGTATCTCAAATTCCCTGATCAAGTTGAGCACTTGCATTGCTTTGATTCTTTTGTTCCCTGCATATTCCTCCTTTAAGAAATCCCAAATTTCTTTGCTCGTCTTGAGCGTCATGATTCTGGAAAAAATTGTTGGTGTGACTGCTGAAAACAGGCAAGTTTTTCCTTTGGACTCCTTTGTTTCTTTTCTTTGTGGATTTTGATTTGAGCCACTGTTGGATTTGTAGGCAAGTTCGGAATGTCGTAGTCTTCATCTACAGCTTCCCACAAGTCATTCGCTTCAAGGAAGGCCTCCATTCAAATAGCCAAACTTAGATAATTTCTACCATCAAACACTGGCAGAGTAATATCAGTGAACGATGATTCTGAATCCATTAATATGTGGTTTTTGATTTATAGTGTGGGAAGGCGTAGAATGAGTTATGAGTTATAGGTTTGTAGGTTTAGAGGTCCCTTAAGATCAAGAGAGCTCTGATACCACTTTGTTGGTTTATTTTAGGAAGAGAAATGTATTGAGAAGACTATATTTTTATTTAGCAGAAGCTTGTCAATTTATACAGTCTTTCTCTAACCAAAATTCAAAAATCGGATAACATCTAAACTAAATCAGCATAAAATAAGCATAAAATCTGCACTTAAAGAAAATACTATGATAACAACTTTGACTGTTTCAAAGTCACATATTTAACAATATGTCAACTAATGTTTAGTTAACACAGGAAAAAGCTTGATAACTCTGGATAAGAGTTTTTCACAAACAATATGACAATCAAGTTCAATGTATTCTGTACGCTAGTGAAAATTTTGAATTTTTGCACAAAACAATGCAACAGGTTGTTAATAAGTGATATGCAAATCATCTAATAAGTAATGAAGCTTATAAAATTTGATATCTAACAAGGGAGTACCACTTGTAGGTGACAGTCGTGTGGTAGGCGTGATTGGAATAGATAACGATTTAGACCCAAGGAATCCTCTACCAGAAAGTAGCTGTTGTTAAGTCAAAATTGACTTTACGTGTTGAATAATTTTGATGAAAACAAAAGAAACAGTTAAAGTCGAAAAGCAGACGAAGACGAAAAACAGATGAAGTCGAAAAACAGACGAAGTCAAAAAACAGACGAAGTCGGAAAAAAACAGACGAAGACGAAAAAGCAGACGAAGCCGAAAAACAGACGAAGACGAAAAGCAGACGAAGCAAAAAAGCAGATGATACAATAATCAGACGAAAGCGTGAAAGAAGTCGGGAGTATCAGTTTGAGTTAGTTACAGAGCTCAACTAACTAACCGTTTCTTTAAAGAATCAAGAAGCAGTTATGCAAGAAGCAGTTGAAGACTCGACTATAAATATGAGT
>JAOSBL010000210.1:24657483-24668820 GCA_027568915.1 Erythroxylum roraimae
TGCCAACTTAATTTAATAATGCTTTCATTTCTCTAATCATGCTTAATTAACATAAACAAAATTTTCGGGGCTAACAGGGGCAACTTTTCTGGTGCATTATTCCCATTTCTGCAAAGTATCTTCTGCATTCGTGATTTATGAATTCCTTCCAATTACCAGTTTATACTCTCAGGACCCTAGTATCATACTGTTTTCCCACGGATTTGATAAATTGGGTTATGGTGGGTTGGGTTTCATCTTTGTGTTGAAATAGAAATGTCTAGGTAGCTCTAGAGTAATCATCTACAATGGTGAGGAAGAATTGCGATCCACTTGAGGTAAGGACCCGATAGGGCCCCCATAGATCCATGTGCAAGAGTTCAAAGGTTCTAGTGGTCTTTATTTTGTGTTTGGGAAAGGGTTTCCTATGTTGTTTTGCCATAAGATACACTTGGCAATCAGACAAATCATGAGTAGAAAACCTGATTTCATTGATATGCTGCATCTTTTCTCTAGAAACATGTCCTAATCTATTATGCCAAACATCAGAGGGAATAATAGCACTAAAAACAAGATTTTTGGTTCTGTAGAAGTCTAGGGAAGGACCTTTCAGGGTCCCTAAAGGTAATAGGTTGTCTGAATTTAGCTCATACAATCCACTCCTAGCCTTGATAGCTACTATGATGCTGTTAGTCTGAAGGTCCTGCAAGAATAGATTATTAGATACGAAAATGGTAGCTACATTATTTTGTGTGGTGAGCTTATTTACTGAGAGTAGATTCTTGAAGAAATTTGGTATGTGTAATATTTCATCAAGGGTGATTATATCACCAAAGGTAGCTTGACAAATGTGTTTTACTTCCTGTTGTGTGCCATTCGGAAGGGTAACAAGATCATACATCCTGTTTACTTCATGATTATGACAAAAATTTAAGTTCTTGATCATATGTGATGATGCTCCTGAGTCAATCAACCATGTGCATGTATTTTCTGTAGTATGTGTATTTATGTAGCCATTACCTGCGAAGTTTGCAAGACCTCCCATCTTTACCTCACTTGTGCCCTTTCCTTTAATTGCTTTAGATATTTCTTGCTGTATGAATGTGGCTAGACCTTGAGGGATTTGATCGCTCCTGTCAGTTCACTCACTGTGTGTGTCTGTAGGGGAGTCACCAAATACAGCTAAGTTGGCTCTACTCTTCTATCCAGTCAGCTCTCTATACCATTCAGGTACTCCATGGATTTTGAAACATGTTTCTATGGTATGCCTTGCCTTCCCACATTTTTCACAATGCTTGTCTTCTTTTCTTGTGTAGGTCTTCTTATTGCTGTTGTTATTTCTGCCCCCTCTTTTTGTGTTAAAGTTGGGTTGTTTTGCCATCATAGCAACATTCATGTTGTTCTCATTATTTGCATTTACTGTTCTTTGTCTTTCAACTGTCTGCATCATGGCATAAGCTTTGTTCACCATGGGTATAGGCTCCATAAGCATGACTTGGTTCACAACATGTTCATATTTTTCATTCAGGCCCATCAGAAATTGTACAAGTCTGTGTGTGTTCTCCTTCGTATTAATTGCTTTGGCAGCATCACAGGTACAAGTGGGTATTGGGCTTAGACTAGATAGATCATCCCAAAGCTTGTTTAGCTTTGTGTAGTAAGCTGAGATTGTGAGATTACCTTGTTTGAGGTGACTGATCTCTCTTTCTATCTGGTATAACAATGGACCATTAACCTCCCCAAATCTCTCCCTCAGCTCATCCCAAAGCTCCTTGGCTGTAGAAAATGACAGGAATGCATCTCCCAGCTATTTGTTCATTGAGATGAGAATCCAGGATTTGACCATGAAGTCTGCCCTCTTCTATCTAGTGAGTAAAGTTCTGTCATCTGTTGGTTGAGTGCATGTTCCGTCGATAAAAGATAGCTTATCTTTGGCACAAAGGGCTATCGTCATTGCTTTGCTCCATGTTAGGTAATTGTTCCCATTGAAGAGGGTGGTAACGAGGATTGCTCCTGAATTTTCTGTGTTGGTGATGAAATACTTTTCTAGGTCTATGGAATCAAGGTGGCTGGTTTCACTTTCAGCCATGGTCGACATTTTTGGTGGTAGGTTGGATCAGACCATAAGCTCTGATACCATTAAAAGATGATGTAAATTTCTTCTATTTAATTCACCACACAATGTATATGTACATAGGTTGTCTACTTATACTAGAAAGGAACAAAATTCTATTGGCTATTTGTCTGTTGCACTTATAATTGTATTTATAGCTGTGGAAGAATAACAAAACAAAGCAAAAGAATAAAAGGACACTACGCAGTCGTGATGCATGGTGTGTCACTGAGCTGTGTAAAAAGCTTGTGTGCTACTGATGTAGGAGTGAAGCGTGGGTGCAGGTTGCAGGTATAATGGGTGATGGGTTTTTTTTTGTGAACCCATGACCCGTCTGACCCATAGAATAACCGGCCCATAAGGTAAACCGACCCGGTCTTTAACAAGAAGGTTCCAATGAGGTGTGCTTATAATGTGAGATTCATTAAAAGTATCGGCAACAGAAACATTTTGGAGGAAATTTCGCTGACACTGAGACGCGAGTCTAGAGTGACCTTCGAATTTCGAAATCAAATTTTCCTTTTAATACTAAGGAGTGATCTGTTTGCCATCAAAGAACAGTTTGAGGAAGGCATCTCTTGCGAAGCCATGACGCTGGCACAGTCTAGAAAACGGTATACGAAATGCATTTCTCGGTAAGCCATGACGTAAGCGATGGCAGATCAAATAGTCTCATGTTACAACAGTACTGTATCCAGAAACAACCTTCCAAGTCATAAACTTTGGAGTTTTGTGCTCTAACCAATGAACTTTCTGCATTAATATTATCTTTATTAAGGAAGAACAACTCCAATGCTTCGACAATAATATCCACAGTCAAATCTGCCATAATTTTCTTTTTCCTCTTTTGGTTAGATGCCATGCACCAACGGCATCAGACATATAAATTATTGCTTCTTCATTGAATATTGACCAAAGAAGGAGAAAGGAAAGTGGAAGGCTGCATCTTGCTAATGGTATTTATGCCCATATTATTAAGAATTTAAGAAGCACTGCATTTGTGCTTAGACATCTATCATTACCACAAATTTTAACTTAAAAATAGTCAACCGAATCAAAGACAATGGAAGGACGGACGGTGATTGGTTGGGCTGCCAGAGATTCATCAGGATATCTTTCACCTTACTCTTTCACTCTAAGGTTTATTTCACTACCTTCCCACCATTCACCACAGAACTTTCTCGGATGGGATGTCACTAATGTTTTTGTTCTATGTCCATTTGAACAGGAAAACGGGTGCACAAGATGTTCGTTGAAGGTTTTGCATTGTGGAGTTGATCACACTGATCTTCATCAGATTGGGGGGGAGATTGGCCTCACAAGCTATCCTTTAGTTCCAGGGTTGGATTACCTTAACTTTTCTTTTAGTATTGCAGATTTGCGGTTCTAGCAACTCCTTCATGTTGTAGATTGAACAGAGTTTTCAACAGTTCGGATTTCTTATTTGGTTTGAGTTGCAGGCATGAAGTGGTGGGAGAAGTGGTAGAGTTGGGACTTGAAGTTAGCAAATTCCAGATTGGAGATATAGTTGGAGTTGGATGCATAATTTGGTCCTGTGGGGAATGCTTGGCCTGCAAATCCAACATGGAGCAATACTGTGACAAGCGGATATTTACTTACAATGCCCCTGATAGAGATGGAAGAACCACTCGGGGGGCTACTCCACTGCCATGCTTGTGGATCAGAGGTACAATGAGAATCCATTAACATAATCAATATGCCAGAGTACATCTACTATTTCTTGTCCTTTCAGATAATAGTTGTGAGATAGTCTGAAGAGTTACTTACATTTAAATGCCCATAGGTTTGTGGTTCGTATACCTGACAAGCTTGCACCGGAGCAGGCAGCATCACTACTATGTGGTGGAGTGACAGCCTATAGTCCGCAGAGACAATTCATTGGGTCTAATACAGATGTCAAAGGAGGAATTCTAGGTTTAGGCGGAGTTGGTCACTTAAGTGTGTCGATTGCCAAGGCAATGGGACATGATGTGACTGTCATAAGCTCTTCGGACAAGAAGAGGAAGGAAGCTTTAGAGCATGTAGGTGCAGACGCTTTCCTGGTGAGTTCTAATGCGCAAGGGATGATGAAGGCTGCAACCAGTTTTGACTACATTCTCGACACGGTTCCTGCTGTGCATCCATTGGAACCCTACCTTTCACTTCTTAAGGTTGATGGGAAGCTTATCGTAGTTGGAGCAGCTCCTAAACCCTTGCAGTTCAATGCAAATCTATTAATCACAGGTCTGCAACTATGTCCTAAATAGGTTTCCACCACACTTCCCTTTGCCTAATGTTTGATTGTGATGCTTTCAGGGAAGAAGACAATAACTGGGAGCTTTGTTGGAAGCATCAAAGAGACGCAGGAAATATTGGATTTATGGGCAGAGAAGGGCTTGGAAGTGATGATAAGAGGTAGTCAAACTGGATTTTGTTAACAAGGCATTTGAAAGAATGGAGAAGAATGACGTGAAGTACAGGTTTGTGCCAGATGTAGCTGGCAGTAACCTTGAATGACCATTCTGCCACGTTTACGTTGACCAATATTATATTGTTATGTAAGAACCATCACTTATCGTCCCACTACTCTTTACATGCTCAACCAAATCAGTTAAACTGGTTGACTGGAAATAATGAATATGTTCCAATCAATAAAAACGTGCACCGAGTATATGGACTCAACTAACTTTTAACTGTTATTCCAAATTGTCTTCACCGATTATTCATTCTGTAATGCAGTGCACTCTGGACTGAAAAGGATAGCCGTACAACTAATCTAGATACCTATTGCAACTTCATGAATTGCCAACTGTGAGTAGGACCCAACCATATGATCAAATTTTTGGTGGTTGTTAGTGACCAACTCCATTAACGACCACCAACAATTGGCCACAAAACTTTGACTTTCAAAGTACATCTCATCGATTATCTGAGGTTAAAAGTAGAGGGGTCTGGGAATTGATACTACAGTTGATCGTTAGCTTTGAGATCGAACAAAGCAAATCCTATACTAATTCCAGCAAGTGCTTCTCTCCATGAAAGTATGAAAGAATACTAACGATACAACACAAATTCTGCGAAAATCCTAGCCACCTGATAAGAGAATGGTTGGGTATTCATGGAGCTGCTTATTCATCTTTGCCTTTGCCTTTGCCTTTATCTTCAGGAATTTTAGGCCCATTATACGCAGAAAGAAAGAAAGCACTTTGATTCTTCCGCAGAAATCTGCAAGTCGACGTAAACAATGTTCTCTTACCACAAGGTGCAGTGCAAATACAAAATCAGACTTATGAGAATGCTGGAAAGGAATGAAATGTTCGACTCAATTAGAATAGAAAACCATGTTATATTATCCCAAGGCAACTTTAGATATGAACACCCTTTAATGCATGGACACAATCAGATTGCTTTCTGCTCGGATAAAACAGTAGCAACAATGTTTCAGAGACTATGATTGCGAGATCACGACATTGACCTCTCTCAAACATCATGAAACTATTCAACTGATGTTAATGCATATAACGGTTGCATTTAAACACAACAGCCTCTTTTCAACTGCAAAAAAGTTCTGCTTTAAGATGTAGTGAAAAATAAAAAACTGATAAATGATATGATTTTGAAATAAATTAGTTAGCCATGGAACATTGAAATTCACTCAACTAGTGAAATCATTACCACGAGATACAGAGAAGAAAACAATTATGAGTACAGTGACCTCAGCCTTTGCATTGAAAGGACCAAATCACTAAGGAGACAAGGATGAGGTGGTAATGAATTTGACCTGCTTACACTTTGGACAAGAATTCATAATCCCAGATTTATCTAAATCGAAAAACAATGCCAAATGAATGTGCATGGATTGAGCCAATACTTGATAAACTCAAGAAACATCTGCTGCATGCAGGTCAATGTGTCTTCTTCAATGCTCACGTGTGTCAAAAGCTCAGGTAATTTGACTGCAAGGAACCTCAGGTAAATATCAAGGAAGCACTACAGAACTACATCCGTTGATGATTTATATACATAACACAGAGTTGAGCTAGAATGTGGTTATAAACATACCGAATAGACGAAGTAAATGTTCAGCACCATATACGGTTGAAGGAGATACATTATTTTCAACAGAATCATTAAACTGTTGGCGCTCTTCGTTGTATAGGAGCATAGCTGGTAGTGCTTTGTCAAAGTAACATCGTATCCCTTTCAAAAACTCTCCAAGAGAATCAGTCACCCTGCAACAAACAAAATACTATCCATCAACCTATTGTCGGCAGAAACCAACCATCAAAAACCTCATCTGCTGCAGGATAAGAATTAAAGGATTATTTCTCAAAAAAAAGAATTAAAGGATTGCAGTCCCTGTCTTTATGTCATTCACATCAAGTTGCAGAACAATTGCATTTCCAGCACATAAATGCTCTTCATAGGCATGTTTGGTAACTGACTTTCTAACCTTCGTAATGTTTATCTTAAATTAGTGCCAGGTTTAAACTTTCTAAAGCTTTACATTCTGGCATCAAATTTTGCATGAGTTTGCATTCTGAAGTAACTCTATAACTCTCATCACCCTCGGAAACAATACATAAAAATATCTTGAGTATAAAGATTTCTCATTATGAGAGGCACTGGAACAGAATGTTTCCACAATTGTAATCCAATATGAACATGAAGTGCGGCTAAAACTTACATGCCATCCTTCTTTGACTTATATTCTGAGTACTTTGTCAGAATATCATCCACATTAGGCGATCGTGGAAGTTTTACGAGCTGCACTAATATAAATGGTTTCAACACATCAGGAAGCTATTGATATAAGGCAATGATCATGCCTAAATGATATCCGATATTTGTGAAAGCAGAATTAATCAAATTCGTTAAAAAAAATTGATAATGTACCCATTATCATGGCAGCATTAGGAATCATGGGAGCTAAAGTAGCATGCTAGATTGCAGTATGATATGTGAAAAATCCAACATTTATGGCTTCTTCATCATATAACATAAATAATTAAATTTGAGTTGAACAAAGTGATTTGAATGAGACAAGAAAATAGTAAAAGATCTCAAGGGCATTCTGTTTGCTTACTTTTTGCTGCTGGTTGACAAACTCCCAATCATCAGCAAGTTGCTTCTTTAAATTTGATGGAATTTGCACCTTGATACACTTTTCACTGGGCAAATCTTTCTAACAATTTTATACCAAAGCTTCAGAATAAAATCTTAAACGTTGAAGAAGATTCAAGACGACCATTTAAATGAATGTAGACATATGGCCTATAACATCTGCAATGCTTCTGAATTTAATTTGTAACTTTCATATGTAACAAAGACATCAGATGTACCAGAAGAGTAAAATTCTAAATAAGTGAAAATGATTTGTGCACCGGTGACACCCTTCCATTCAATAAATACTTTATAGCTGAAAACAAGCATGTTAAAGCATCATGTAAATCACGAGTTGGACCTCAATGCTTGAGTCATCCATGCCCTTCTTCCCCTTTGCCACTGCAAAGAGAAACTGGTATACCGTCAGATCTATTCCATTTATCTGCACCAGGTTATTATTGAAGAGACAGATGGAGATAAACCACCAGGAAAAAAACACAAACATTAGAGGCTTTTAAGAGATATAAGTTACTGTTTCTCATATAAAAGTGAAAAATCATCCATGACTCCAGTCAACTCTTCAAAAACTAGGATCACTTTTCCTTATGACGACTAAAGAAACCAAATTCTCTTATGTTAGCAAAGGAATTTAGATAAATATTACATAACATGATGAGATATTCGACGTAAGAGACTATTAAAGATCACAAGTTGAAGCCACTAAAGCTCAATCAGAGAATTGTGGTATTGAAAAAATGCAATCTAGTCGAATAACTTCCATTTATTTTGAAAAGAAAACAACAAAAGTAAAGTATTTGTTCATGGGGATGAACTGATTCCAATGCATTTTCAACAGTCCGTGTCCACACAATACTGATAAGAAGTACAGTAATCTAGCGAGAATAATAATGTGGATAGGCAGTTTAACAAAGCATTAGCAATTTTTTTTTTTATGTCCACACAATAATGATAAGAAATACAAAATTCTAGCGAGAATAATAATGTGGATAGGCAGTTTAACAAAGCATAAGCAATTTTTTTTCAAAAAAAATATTAACAAAGCATAAGTATTGTCTAAAGAAACAAAACAAAACGAAAACAGACAACAGTTAAGGGAGGAAAAGATTTGCAAAGATAGCAGGACAATGGTTCTTGTATCTTCCTTCTCCATCTTAATGTCTAGACGAACAAAACAAGCAACAATATCACAAATGGCAAGAACTACTAACAACAATAACAAAATTTCTTGCACAGTGTTGAAGACTAAATCCTTCTATTAACAGAGTTATTTTTCACATGATTTAATAACAATCATTCCAATTGAAGAATTTATTTATAGTTATGCATTTCCTACGTGGGAAATGAAAAAAATAAGCAACTTGAAATTGCCAATTACAAGCTAAAAAGATTATGGTACTTTCCAGATGTCACATGGACTCCCAGACTGGTATGGTTACAACTAATAAAATAATTGTTATACTAAGAAAGCAAAATGAAAAGCATCGAAGCTGACCCAAATTATTTTAGCACCACATTAATCAACATGGTAATTATATTCGCCTTACTTGTACTTCAAACATAATTAGCATGACATTGGGTCACTAAAACTGTCCAACACAACCAGCCACAGAAAACCCCCACGGCAACTACTTTTTCAAGCAGCAAAAAGTACCTTCACCACAATTGCTACTTCAGATCTGGCTTATATCCATGTGTCTTCAGGATAGTGAAAAGTTGTCAAGCTAAACAATGAAAAGATGCTTTGAGCATTCCTATTTTCACTCCCTACACTGATTTCTTGATGGTAGTATCTCCACAATGTCATGGTTGATTTGAAGAAGACATTCAAAATAAATTTGAAACATAGAGTCCAAATAGATAGATTTACATATGCATTATGTCCAACTTATGTAAAAGGCACTGCCCATTTTTCAGATAATTGCTATCTGCCAAAAAAAGGAGTTATGATCATGATCAAATGTGTCAAAGAGTAATTTGACTAATAAGATCTGCCCAGCATAGCAACTTGTAAAGTCTCTTCACACTATCTATTTACTTTAAGAATAACAATTTCAAAAATGCCAATCTTTTGAATAATTTTCAATTTAGTACTTAAATCTTTTAAAATTTTTAATTTAGTTACTAACCTTTCAAAACTCATACAACTTAAGTCAAAATATTGTCCTAGCTAATTTTTGACTGATGTGACCTGTCTTCTATGAGTTAAGTCAAAATACTGAAAGGTTAGTTACTAAATTGAAAATTTACACAGGGACAGCCATATTAGGCGAATAAAAGTAGCAAAAAGAAATGATACACTTGAGACATATAGGACTTAGTTAGGCATAATGTTAAGTGAACTAATCATACATAAACAAGCATGCACTAAACTAACCAGAACTTTTTGGCTTAGTATGCGCAGCATGTCTGAACTTTGATGTCTTGTCTGCACCTGTACTATTCACAAGATCCTGCTGTAACCTGATGTTCTCTTCATTATCTTTCAATAATCTGTCTTTGCCTACCCATTCGTCCCAACTGTTGGCAATATGTCCAAGCCATAGTAATGATTTCTGTATTCCTTTTTAAACAAGGACATACTTATCAATGAAAGAATGTTCCCAGTACAAAAGCAGAAACCTTTCAGACTTTTATTTAATAGTTAATTCCTAAAGGCAACCAGTAGGAGAGTTTCAATTTTTGCTGAATGTTTGGAAATTTTAAAACGCACAAAGCTATTAGGTTCCAGACACATTAAAGGCTGGATTCTTTTCAAAGCTGTTAATATTTCTTCCTTAATCGGCATTATTGGCAAGTTGGACACTGTACTGGTTGACTTCTCAAAACGTTCATCACTTCTGTTAACTTCCAAGATAGAAGCAAGAGAAATCTTGCAGTGATTTGAGTTAAAGCATTTGAACAAGAAATGTCTAACTTTGCAAAGTGCAAGTCACATTGAAGATCACTGACATTTAAGCTTATAATAACTTGATGCAACAGAGAATATCTCATCCCAAATGCATATATCAAAATACATTCATCTGGAAAAAACGGAAGTCCACAGAATATACAGCAAACTTACTTCTTACTCCAACCCTGCAAAACAGGAAAATAACACATAAGGTCGTACTCCAATTGATAGAACAATAAATCATTACTAAAACCGAAGTTCTTATGAAGAGAAACTTAATAAAAAGTCTTTCAAAGCCTGGCAAGATCAGTAAAGAAGAGCTCACAAGATAGTGAACAAAGTATCTCCATTCCTTCTTCCGGTATTCAATTTTTAGAACCTGGAAAACACAAGCACAACAAAGAGAATAAAACATACAATAGATTGGAAATTGAAACTAAGCAAAAGCACATCCACTCAATAACCGCCAAAAGTTGTATAGCAGAGACTGAAAATCACAATTTCAAACCTACGCACAAAATTAAACTCAGTCTACAGTGTACACATGCCTTGGCTTGGTAGATGCGGGAACCATGATAAGCGAGGACGCGCTCTTCCTCAGAGAAGAGCGGGTGATCGATATGGATGTCGCCGCTGGAAGTTTCTGCATCGCTTCCAGAATCTTCCTTGGATGTACTTCCCATTCCTTCTTAACCACAACACAGTAACAAACTGGATTAAGGACTAATTGTACTTCAGATAAGGACTTCTTTGAGTTTTGAACCGAACTGAATTAAGTGAGAAGGAAGGAAGGAATGAATGTAAAATGTTTGCTCACTAGAATATATATACAGTACAAAGCACGTCGTGATCGTCCCTGCCATGGGCTAGGACCTCATGGGCTGCTTCCCAACTCTTAAACCAACAGCCCATCATATTCGTTTTGCCTTGAATGGTTTTGGTCCAACTTCAGTAACAGGAAAGATCGGGCCTGGTAGCAATAAGATTAATAATTTTTAAAATAAATTGCGTTAAAGATTGAGGGTGCACTTGGTTCATTATAATTTTTATTATCGATCCTCCAAGTGAACCAAGTACACTATTCCGCACTATATTAAAAGATATAGAGTTTTGTCCTAAAAAAGATATATAAAAATACTATTAATTCAATCATGTTATAAAAGATAGAAATAATATGGTGTGCCCCTAATTGTAGATGGTCACATGTGTATTAGGATGGTTTGGTTTT
>JAOSBL010000210.1:24700304-24723041 GCA_027568915.1 Erythroxylum roraimae
TTTCTTATCTCCTGAATCGATCTGGGTTGATCGAGGGCTAACGACTTCTTGAATTCTTCATCCCTAGTGTTGCTCATAAGGGCGGCCAACATGGATGAGCAGGTAAGGTCAGGGACTTCGACAACCAATACCAATAGTGTGTCACAAGGCGCCTTTTTGGTGAGGGTGGTCCCCCCCATTGGGTTTTGTCCTCTTTGGTGCGCGTGGGCGGCAATCTCGTGCCTTGAACCCAGGACCTCAAGGTTTTGTTAGTTTCGAGGAACCACGTTTTTGGTAAGGGTGGTCCCCCCCACTGGGTTTTGTCCTCTTTGGTGCGCGTGGGCGGTGATCTCGTGCCTTAAACCCAGGACCTCAAGGTTTTGTTGGTTTCAAGGAACCACGCCTCTAACCACTGAGCCAATAAGGTTCAAGGCACGAGATCGCCGCCCACGCGCACCAAAGAGGACAAAACCCAATGGGGGGGACCACCCTCACCAACACTAATTAAGGAAGAATCCCTTATGAGAAGTCTACATTTTAATGCCAAAAAAGTACTTCAAGGGACTAAGGTTCGTAATTGGGAAGTTTTGCTGAAGATTTTTCTTCAATTGAGCAGTATAATTGGTATTATTTCCAGTAATAATGAGATCATTAACATAGATAAGTACCATCAGTTTGTCAACTTTTCCTAGTTGAACATATAAAGGGGGATTATCTAAGCTTTTTGAGAAACCAAGAGCTTCAAGAGCAAACTTTAGCTTCGCATACTGTGCACAGGGACATTACTTTAATTAATAAATAGACTTGTGAAGTTTACACACCAAGAGAGAATTACCACATTGAGAATGTCCAGGAGGAATCTTCATGAATACTTATTCTTCAAGATCGCTATATAGAATTGCATTCTTTACATCCATTTAAGGTAAATAGCATCCATTATTAAGAGGAATGGACATAAACACTATAACACTGGTTATTTTGGCAACTAGAGCAAAAGTCTCCCTGTAATCAAAACCAAAATTTTAAAGGAATTTTATAAGAAGAGCTTATTAAAGGGCGTCAAATGCTAAAAATTAGACTTTACCAAGTTTTTTCTGTTTGGTAAAACTTATAGCTTTCAAGAATACAGTGTTTTAGGAGCAATATATGTTAGGACAAACATTTGGAAATATCGTTTTAAGTCCCGTATAGATCAATATTGGTTTAAAGGTGGTATAAGTGACATTAGAACAAACTGGAACAAAAGTTAAAAGGATTGAAAATTCTAGTTCAAGAGGTAGAACAATGTTAGGAAAAGAGTATCAACCTAATATAGCCAATTATAGAGTAACATATACCATCAGTTTGCCAGGTAGATTTAGTTGGGAAGACTCAATTAATCTCGTATGCACTAATTGTTAGTAATGGGGATCCAACTATATTTTAGGGGACTATGATCAATTAGGAGAAAGATCGGTGGATGAGAGTTATACTGAAGGATGTGAAGTTTTGAAAAATCATGAACTTGAATTTATCTGTCAAATCTTATTAGAAAAGGTTCACAGTTCAAAGAATGCAACTGTCATATTGACAAAGCCAGTCATCATGAAAAAGTTCAAGCATTATTTAGACTTGATTAATGTATCAAAGTAGTAGACATAAATATAAACCAACCTATGTACCATATATTTGCTAAGATAGAGATTAAAGTGTATAGATCATGTACATGAACTTTTGTAATCTTAGATACGTTTTCTTGGAGTATGTTGGTTGAACATAGTTATTCTTTAAGGTGAATATTGTTGTGATGACTTATATACACATATATGCAAGCTTGAAAGTGTTTCTTGGAGTGTTAACTAAAAACAATATATTCGTCAAGGTAGAGGTTATTGTGTGTAACTCATACATATGAGTGTGCATTCTTGCAGTATTTCTAAAAGAACATGATTGTTTCTTGAAAGTTTTTAGATGAAAATGATTCTGTCAAGGTATGTTCTTATCTGAAATATAGATACACACTAGAACATAAGCGTGTCTGTGTAGTGGAGAATTTTCTAAAGAAAGAAACAACTTAGATACATATGGGATGGAGTCAGTATGCATATATATGGAGAAATAGTAAATTAGACGTCTTAAAATACATATATTCTTGTGCGTATTTTCTACTAGAGAAAGAAACAGTAAGAAATATGGCTTGAGAAATAGCCGCACTTTAAGTTGTGTTCATGATAGGTTATCTTATTTGAAAATGCACTCTTTAGGTGGATTTTAAACTTCAGAAGGATTTTATGATTTATTAAAGTCATGTTTAAGTTAAGTCTGATATAATGTAAGTTGTGTTAACCTGTATTAGCTAGATTTAATATATTAATATACATGTCATAAACCTAGTTATATAAGACAGGAATATGTAATCTTCAATAGGTAAGTTATTAATATAGCAAAAACAATCATTTTTATTCCTGACGATGTAGGCACACTAAGGGGGCATTTGGTTTGAGGGTTTGGGAACGAAGGAATGGAATAATTGTAAAAAACAGTGTTTGCTTTGAGGTTTTCAATTCCAGGGAAATGGATTTATCCCATTAAGTTTGGGAATCTACTAAACTTACTAAGAGGGGTGGGTATCGATTTTTTATTCCAATCTAAGTTTTTATCACGTCTATTTTTTACTTTTTTATCCCCCAGCCTTTTCCCTACCATCCTCTTTACTTCCTTATCGCCTCTCAATTCCTTACGATCTTCCATCCTGTCTTATCGCGTCTAGTCAATGAAGGAATTTTTTGTTCTGCGCCTCCAGGTATATTTTTTTAAATCCCTCGTTTTAATTTGATGTTAAATAAACTAGATATAACCTGGTTTCATCTCATTGTAAATGGGGCTTTTGCTCCTTTTTTTTCTTATATATTCTCGTTTTATGATTTAATCAAGAGAATAATCAATCTGCTATATGGTTTGATGATATGAAAGTGCATATGGTTATAGATTGAACGAGAATCATAAAACCAATTTGCTCCTTTTTCCCCTTATAATTGTTTTGTGATTTAATTTGATGTTTCGTATATGGTTTTAACTCTTAAAAAAAAAGGAAAAACACATAGCGAATCGTCTTCTACGTTGGTGTTTGTTTATTTGTTTTGTAAAGCTCTTAATGGCTTTCAAGAACAACAAAACAGAAGCACTTTTTAACTGTTTTTAACCTTCGTATAAAGACACAAGCCTTTCATCTTTATCCAATGTCTGTTTCTTCATAAAAGTCATGTCTTTTTTATTTTGACAAAGCCTTAACCTTTGGATAAAGAGAAGAATTACTTTTATTTGGTTTTACAATTTAAAAATTGTATAAAGACGTTCTTGAATTTATTTGGTGTTATTGTTTAACATCTATAAAACAGAAACATGCTTTAAAGCTTTACATACCTTACGTGCTTTTGGATTCAGAAAAAAAATTCTAGTTTCTAAAATTCTTGGAAGAGGCAGATAAATAGATATTATTGCCCTAATAAACATATGAAGGGTAAATTATTTTCATTTTTATTGAGGGTAAAAATGGTATTGTATTATCTTTCATTCCCATTAATGCAACAAACCAAACAACATTATTGGTATTAATACAGAAACCCAAGTTACAAACCAAACATCTTTTTTTTATTTTTCATACCCATATCCACCCCCTTTTACTATTATACCCATATCCATAGCCAACCCCGTGCTCAAACCAAACGCCTAGTAAATTAATTGAACCTAGTTGTTTCTTTAATACCACTACAACAAATAAGACCATTGGCTATGATTAGTCTTATTTGTTGTAATGGTTAAAAAATAAATAAAAACATAAAACGACCTTGGGTCGGTCTAGGGTGGGCTGGAGCTTGGGCCCAAATGCTAACTTTTGGTTAATAATTAATTAAAATTTTAACAGTTTTAATAAATTTATAGTTAAGCGAATCAAATTTGATCCAGATAAAGATAATAAAGTAGTCCAATAAAGGATCTGAATTAATAGGCTGAAGTCTAGCGAGAAAAATGGACCATAATCAGTGTCGACCGGATCAGTATTGGGCCTATGATAGGGAAGTTCGATAGGGATACTATATATATAAGGTTAAGGTCACCTGCAGCTACTTAAGCAAATCGTGATCATACGGATATTCTGACTGTTAGAAATTTTCCTTAAGGATGAACAACAATTAATTACAATTTTAATGCTTTAATAAATTTATGATTAAGCGAACCAAATTTGATTATGATAAAGATAATAAAGTAGTCCAATACAGGATCTGAATTAATGGGTTAAAGTCCAGTAAGGAAAATGGACTGTAATCAATATGGACCAGATTTGTATTAGGGAAGTCTGATATGGATGCTATATATATAAGGTTAAGGTCTCCTGCAGCTGTTTAACTAAATCTCAAATGTACAGATACTCTGACCCGTCAAGAGATTCATAGATTAAGAAAGCTGTAGAAAGGAGTTAATGATGTTTTGGTGATCAACCTTTGTAAATGTCGAAGAGAAAAGCTGGTTGAAAGTCAAGGATGTGAAATCAGGTATTTTTAGTGTTTTCTTCATTTGTTTCCTTTCACGTTCGATCCTTGATGTGTAACGAAAGCTTGTGTTACGCCCTTCATATGGACAACCTCTAGTTTGGCAAAAAGAGAAGAAGCAGAAAGGTATGTGTAGAAAGGAAGTTAGACAGACATAGCCATAGCCATAGCCATAGCTTGTGCTGTAGTTCATACATTGATCCCAAATACTCAGAAGAAAACTAATTAAAAATATAGTAATGATTCATTTGCTTTGCTTTACCTTACCTTGAGCGATGATCCATCATCTTCAAGAAGAATTTGGAGATTGATAAGATATTTATATTAGATGATAAGAAGTTTGTAGCCTGGAGAAGTGAGATGGATAATAATGAAAAATTTGTTAGTCAACCCTCCATATTTGACGTTTGCAGCCTCCATAATTGTAAAATTTAGCCTCTATAATTGAAAGAAAAAAATGGTTTATGTTTGAATTTGATTTGGTTTCTTCCTTCTTCTGCTGTATAAAGAGAGAGGAGAGGATTGCATCGTGTAATGAATAAAAAACAAGAGAGTGAAGAGAGAAAATATTAGTAAGTGGGAAAGAGTTTTAAACATTTTTGATTAAGTCCTTGATCGGATGGTTGTTTGTGGTCCGATCGAGTAGGAGAGAATTTTAAACATTCTTGATTGAGTCCTAGATTAGATGGTTGTTTATGGTCCAATCGAACTTAAACTTTGAAGGCTTAATCTACACTAGTAGTAGTTCATATCCAACGGTCAGAATCATAATCGTAGTTCTGATTTTCCAGTGATTCGTGGTCAAAGTTGGGATTGACTTTTAGGATCCTGAAATTCTAGCATTAGGTAGTTTTGATCAAGCTCACGATCAGATGGTGAAACGTGGTTCAATTGGGCTGAAACTTTGAAGCTGGTAGAGGACATGTTGATCTTGATATCTAACGGTGGGTTTGCTGTTTGGAGACCTTTTGGTGACCTGCTAGGACTGTTTTGGAGACTGTGATTCCTAGAGATTTCGCAAACTCTCTTATTGAATTCTTTTGTTGTTATTATTGATGTTGTTGTCGAGAATTGTAGTTTTCTTGATGTTATTGTTGTTGCCTCTAGTGGGATACTAGAGAGAACTTGTTGTTGTACCCATTATTTGTTGATAGTGGAGATTTTACCTGGACTTCGGTCCCGTGGTTTTTACTTCTCACATTGAGTAGGTTTTTCACGTAAATTGTGGTGTTGATTTTATCGGGTGTTGCATTAGATTATTTCATTGACTAATTATTTCCTAAAGGTTTACCCAAGTAGAGAGAATTAATTTATATTTGGGGTCGTGCATAACACATTGTTATTGTATTGACTACTTGGTGAGTCACTTCCGCTGCATCTATCAGCGTTTCTCCCATCAAATTGGTATCAGAGCTCTCAATTTTGGATGCATTTATTATCTTGTGCCAAACATGGAAGGAAATACAGGGAGGATGGTGAGTTTGAATGAATCTAATTATTATGTTTGGAGAGGTAAAATGGAGGATCTACTTTTTGTCAAATGTTGCCATGATCTTGTCTTTGTCACTGAACAGCTGGAAGGTAAGAGTGATGATGAATGGAATTTGATCCATTGGCAGGTATGTGGTATTATTAGATAATGGGTAGATGACAATGTTTCTGACCTCATTGATAATGAAACTTATGCACGCACATTGTGAATAAAGTTAGAAGAATTATATGTTAGCAAGACAGGGAACAATAAATGTACCTGATAAATCAACTGATGTATTTGAGATACCAGGATGGTAGTCCGATGTGTGATTACATGAACACATATCAAGGGGTCATTAACCAGTTGGCATGTACAAACATCAAGTTGAAGGAAAAGGTGCAGGCTTTGATGTTTCTTAGTTCTTTGTCAGATTCGTGGGAGACTTTTAGGAGCTCACTTACAAATTCAACCACAAGTTTTAAAATTTCCTTAACTATGGATTCAGTCAAGACTGCAGTCTCGAATGAAGAGATGAGAAGAAAGGCGCAAGATTCCTCTTCATATTCAGAAGTCCATGTTACAGAAAATAGGGGAGAAGCCAAAGCAGATGTTCGAAGAATAGGGATAAAAGCATAAGCAAGACACGAGGTAAATATTCTAATATTGAATGTTATCATTGTAGTCAAAAAGGGCTTATCAAGAAATTCTACAGGAAACTAAAAAAGGAGAACAAAAAGAACAAAGGCAAAGAGAAGCAGAATGATGATGATGGTGACAATAATACACAATGGGTCATAACCACTATTGAGGATCTTCTTTTACATAATGAGGCCGACATGGTTAATGTTGTCAGCCAGGATACTAGTTGGGTGATTGACATATGTGCTACCATACATGCTACTTTACATAAGCATTTCTTCTCTTCTTATAGATTTGGTGATTATGGTCCTGTAAGAATGGGTAATGATGGTATGACTAGAGATGTTAGTAGTGGTGATGTGTGTCTACAGACTAGTAATGGCTCCCGGTTAGTTATCAAAAATGTGTGACATGTTCATGATATACGATTGAATATTATCTCTGTTGGTGAACTTAAGGAAAACGACTTTGGAAGTTCGTTCAAGAATGGTCAGTGGAAAATCACCAAGGGTAACTTGATTGTAGCAAGAGGCCATAAGTAGTCAAAATTGTACTTAAAGTTAGTAAGGGTTTTTAGTGATGATGTCAATGCAGTTCAGAGCCAGGAGACAGTTACTTTGTGGCATAAGAGGCTTGCTCACACGAGTAAGAAAGGTATATCTTTGTTGGCTAAACAAAATCTCTTGTCAAGTGTGGAAAAGGCAGAGCTAGAGAAGTGCAGTGATTGCTTAGCAGGTAAGAAAACTAGAGTTGCCTTCAAGAGCCATCCTCCTTCAAGGAAGTACAAGTATTAGAGTTGGTGCATTTTGATACGTGTGGTCCTATGAAGATGTAAACACTTGGTGGTGCTAGTCACTTTGTGACGGTCATTGATGATCATTCATGGAAGATCTAAGCTTATGCTTTAAATTCCAAGAATCAAGCTCTAGATGTGTTCAAGCAGCTCCAGGCTTCAGTTGAGAGAGAGGCAGGAAAGAAGTTAAAATGTGTCTGAATATGGAAGGTATTACAGGGAGGATGGTGAGTTTGAATGACTTCAGTTATCATGTTTGGAGAGGTAAAATGGAGGATCTACTCTTTGTCAAATGCTGCCATGATCTTGTCTTTGTCACTGAAAAGCTGGAAGGTAAAAGTGATGATGAATGGAATTTGCTCCATCGGCAGGTATGTGGTATTATTAGACAATGGGTAGATGACAATGTTTCTAACCTCATTGTTAATGAAATTTATGCACGTACATTGTGGATAAAGTTAGAAGAATTATATGTTAGCAAGACAGGGAACAATAAATGTACCTGATAAAGCAACTGATGTATTTGAGATATCAGGATGGTAGTCCGATGTGTGATTACATGAACATATATCAAGGGGTCATTAACCAGTTGGCAGGTACAAACATCAAGTTGAAGGAAGAGGTGCAGGCTTTGATGTTTCTTGGTTTTTTGTCAGATTCATAGGAGACTTTTAGGAGCTCACTTACAAATTCAACCACAAGTTTTAAAATTTCCTTGACTATGGATTCAGTCAAGAATGCAGTCCCGAATGAAGAGATGAGAAGAAAGGTACAAGATTCCTCCTCACATTCAGAAGTCCATGTTACAGAAAATAGGGGAGAAGTCAAAGCAGATGTTCAAAGAATAGGGATAAAAGCATAAGCAAGTCATGAGGTAAATATTCTAATATTGAATGTTATCATTGTAGTCAGAAAGGGCATGTCAAGAAATTCTACAGGAAACTGAAAAAGGAGAACAAAAAGAACAAAGGCAAAGAGAAGCAAAATGATGATGATGGTGACAATAATACACAATAGGTCATAACCACTATTGAGGATCTTCTTTTACATAATGAGGACGACATGGTTAATGTTGTCATCCAGGATACTAGTTGGGTGATTGACATATGTGTTACCATATATGCTACTTCACACAAGCATTTCTTCTCTTCTTACAGATCTGATGATTATGGTCCTGTAAGAATGTTGGACCCCGAACCTTTCTTAGAAGTTAGAACTATTAAATGAGAAATTGTTGGCGATTAGTTATGAGTAAAAAATTAAAAAAATGAAAATTCTTGAATCAGAAATGATAGACAAGATTAAGTAGTGAATGAGAAATGTGGATAGATTTATGCTTTGCTTTGGTGTCTTTGGTGGATAAGAGATTACGAAATGGGAAGAATTAAGGTGATAGTAGATGTAAAGTGAGATGTTATGGAAAAGAAAAATAGGAATTATGAGTGATGAGATGTAGTAGAATGTGACGAGTCAAATGAGTTGAGAATTAGGGTTTTAATGAAATCAATTTGGTGGTTGAATGGTTAAGAAGTGATGTTGCATTAGAAGAAACGAATTTGGAAGATTATGAGTGAAAGTGATGTTAGAATGGATGTAGGAATCATTGGAGAATTGTTAAAAATGACTTTGAAAATTTCATAGATGACTTAGAATTTGAGTGAAGATGATAGTGAAACTTTTAGAGACGTATGGAGTAAAGTTGAATTGTGTTAAATCATCTAAGATATGAACCTTTAAAATCTTCTAGAGTCTGTTATTAGGTGAGTCATGTAACCAACTCCAACTAACGGATGTTCTAGTACATTCTTCAATTACATCGTCTACTTCATCTGCGTCTTACTTAGAAGTGTGTACTTCGTCTGCATCTTGCTTAGAGGAATGTACTTTGTCTGCGTCTTGCTTAGATGTGTCTACTTCATTTGCGTCTTACTTAGATGCTTCTACTTCGTCTGCATCTTGCTTAGATGTGTATACTTCGTCTGTGTCTTGCTTAGATGCTTCTACTTGGTCTGCATCTTGCTTAGATGCGTCTACTTTGTCTGCGCCTTGCAAAGATACGTGTACTTCGTCTGCATCTTGCTTAGATGCGTGTACTTCATCTGCGTCTTTGCATAGATGCGTCTACTTCGTCTGCATCTTACTTAGATGCGTGTACTTTGTCTGTGTCTTACGTAGATGCATCTACTTCATCTGATCCGTCTGAGACTTGATCACTTCGTCTGATCCGTCTAAGACTTGATCCATCTAAGACTTGATCATTTCATCTAATTCATCTGAGACTTGATATGTCTGATCCATCTGAGACTTGATCACTTCGTCTGATCTGTCTGAGACTTGATTCGTCTGATTCAGCTTTGACTGAATCCCATCGTCTGATCTAGCTTAGACTGAATCCCTTCGTCTGACCCATCTATACTTTTGGAAATTCGAGATTATGACCCTTTAGATGGCAAAATCTCTCTTTAAGGTCTTCACTAAATTGTAGATCTCGAAGTCCTTTTCGAAACCGTCGAAAGACGACCTTAGCTCGATATCTGTAGTGAAAGTTATACCAATTATCCCAAGACAGGTACAATATGATTGAGGACATAATCATGTTTGATTCTTTCGGCCATAACTTCATCGTCCAACCTCTAAATGAAGTGATTCTTAAACCAATAGGTTCCTAATACATTTTCTTATCTCTCCATAAAAATTGGTAGCCTTTGGTGTCGATTTGAAAAAGATTGATAGAAAGAAAATGAGGGAATCAGTTGGAAGAGTATGAATTGGATATTTTACTGAACATACTTTGGTATTTTGATGATATCTTGATCTATAGAGCTCCAAATGAGGTGATTCTTGTTTATAAATAAACTAGAGACATAGAGCTACAAATTATCTGAAGAAATAGAAATCTAATTCAGTCCCTCAGACTTTCAATTTCTGGGTGGAAGTTAAGTATAGTGTACTATTTCAGTATAAGAACAGTACAAAAATGTTTGGGGCAATACTTTCAGATTACTAAACCAAATTGAATGATTTTGGGGTCATTAGAAACTTAAGACAATGGGGAACATTTTTCCTAGGAGAAAGTATTATCAAATTTCTTCAATTACCTGATCAGAATCGGGAGTTAAGATGTTAGTTATAGACATAAGGGGTAAAATGGGAAGGACAAGGTAAATGAAGGGTAAAAAGGGAAAAAGACCAAATAAATTGTCTTGAAGTAAGAAAGAAAGATGAGAAATCATGGAAAGAAAGAGAGAAAAACATGGAGAGAAGAGAAGAGAAGAGAAGAGTGCGTGGAGTGTTGGAGAAGAAGGAAAGAAGAAGAAAAAAAGGAAGAATCAACTTGTTAAGGTAAGTATCATCCTTCTTCTTGCTTAGTATAAAAAAAAGGGATTTAAGAGAGAAATGAGTTTGTGTAGAAAGAAAGAAGAGAAACCCTAGATGGGGGTTATAGGTTCCTAAACTAGGTTTTTCGTTTTTTTTAAACCTAGATAGACTATGGGTAGGTTAAGCCTAAGCCCAACTTAGCATTTATGTCATTTTTGTGATTTTTGAAGCTTTATGAATTTCTATGGGAATGTTGTGTTGAATGAGAACTTGATTATTTTAAGGAAACCAAGGAATGGCAACCCAAGAGCAAGGGGAAAGACAACCTTGACTTGGATTTTTGCACGCAAATTAGGTGGGTAATATATTTATAGTTATTGTGTAATTGGGCAAATTCTTGCCTATGTGTGTGTATGTTAATTTGCTTGAAATTGAAATTGTTGTGAATGTTTGAAAATGCATGACGAATTCTGATTATGTTATGCCTTGAAAAAGGTTATGACATTTGTATAAATGAAAAGAAGGAAAAGTAAAAGAAGCATGAGACTATGAATTTGTGATTGATTGAATTGAGCATAAATTTGTTTGTGATTAGGCTAGAGAGGAACCTGTTTCATTAGTCACACGCACGTTGACCTATAGCCTTCTCCCGGCTACCTACTTGAGGCCACAAGATCCTGGGAAATCGGACTCGTTTTGTTTACGGTGTAAACTTCGATTTCTCCGTTTCGTTCCACGAAACTCTCGAGCCATTTGTTTGTGCATTGCATCTTTGAATTATCAAGTATGATGCATTTGAGTGTTATGTTTAATGGCAATATGATGCATTTGAGTGTTATGTTTAATGGCTAAAGTCTATGTTATGTGTTATGAGTTTTGAGCTAAATTAAGAATGAATCAATTGCTAGATATATATATACATATGTTTGAATTTGTGGTAAATTGATATATTAGCCACTGAGCTGTGTAGCTCACCCCACTATTCCCTCCTCAGGTGCAGAACGAGAAGGTTAGTGATCCTTGCAAGGCACATTGGAAACTTTGAGATAACCACATTTAGTAATTAAGTTAGTTCGATTACTTTTAAGTAACTTTAGCAGCATATCGAGTATAAGCATTCGATTGTATCATGTGTATTTATATTTTTGTATTAATCCAATGGTGTGGCTTTTGATATGTAAATAAAGTTTTTCAAACTATTTTGCTTTAGTAATGAAATGAAGAACTGAAGAAGTTTTGGTTGTGTAGGTTCATAGTTAACTTCTTTGTTAAAATGGTTGTGTTGAAAGAATTGTATAAATTTATGTATGTTTGGTGTTGAATGTTGGTGGTCTGGGTTTGTTCGAAGGTTTCACCACGGCGAGGCTCATAGTACGCTGCGGCGAACCTTTCCCGAAGGGATCTGCGCTAAATTTGATGACTTCGCGAGGCGAGGCGAGGCCAGACTTTCGCTGCGGCGAACCTGCCAACGCCGACGCTAACATTTCTTACCAATTGAGTGGTTTGAATGTGTCTCTTACACGATCTCTCCCGATCGCCCCGAATGGGCCCTTCGGGATTGGGAACAAGACCCGACCCAACAAAGAATGGGTAATGATGGTATGACTAGAGCTGTTGGTAGTGGTGATGTGTGTTTACAGACTAGTAATGGCTCCAGGTTAGTTATAAAAAAGTGTGACATGTTCATGACATACGATTGAATATTATCTCTGTTGGTGAACTTAAGGACTTTAAGAATGGTCAGTGGAAAATCACCAAGGGCAACTTGATTGTAGCAAGAGGCCATAAGCAGTCAAAATTGTACTTAATATCAGTAAAGGTTTTCAGTGATGATGTCAATGTAGTTCAGAGCCAGGAGACAGTTATTTTGTGGCATAAGAGGCTTGCTCACATAAGTGAGAAAGGTATTGGCCAAACAAAATCTCTTGTCAAGTGTGGAAAAGGCAGAGCTAGAGAAGTGTTGTGATTGCTTAGCAGGCAAGCAAACTAGAGTTGCCTTCAAGAGCCATCCTCCTTCAAGGAAGTACAGGTATTAAAGTTGATGCATTCTGATATGTGTGGAAGATGCAAACACTTAGTGGTGCTAGTTACTTTGTGACGTTCATTAATGATCATTCAAAGAAGATCTAGGCTTATGCTTTAAAGTCCAAGAATCAAGTTCTATATGTGTTCAAGCAGCTCCAGGCTTCAGTTGAGAGAGAGGCAGGAAAGAAGTTAAAATATGTCTGAGTAGATAATGGCGGGGAATACATTGTCTCATTTGATGAATACTGCAGATCTCAGGGTATTAAACATAAGAAGACTCCTCCAAAGACACCTTAGTTAAATGGCTTAGCTGAAAGGATGAATAGAATACTGATGGAGATAATCAAATGTTTACTATCACACGCCAAGCTACTGCAGTCATATTAAGGTGAGGCTTTACATACAGTTGTTTATATTGCTAACCTCACACCTAGTGTTCCTTTGCAATTTGATGTACTGAACAGGGTTTGGTCAGGCAAAGGTGTTTCTTATGATCTTCTCAGGGTGTTTGGTTGTAAGCCTTTTGTGCAAATTCCTAAGGATGAGCAGTCTAAACTTGATTCGAAGAGACGACAATGTGTGTTTGTCGATTATGGTCAGGATGAGTTTGGCTACGGGTTTTGGGGTCCATTTGAGAGGAAACTTATTAAAAGTCATGATGTTGTATTCATGGAAGATCAAACCACTAAAGATATTGATAGATCAAGGAAAACAATTTCAAGGTCCAGTGACCGTGTGGTTCACTTGGATCCACTTCCTTGATTGTAGCCCCGCAAGAGGCAGGGTTGATCTTCAACATAATATGTATGATGAAGATGGTTTAGATGAGCCCGTACAGGTTGAAGCAAATGGTGTTGATTTTATTCAACCAGTAGAACTATAAGCTCTAGTAGAAGTTTCACTTAGAAGATAGTTATACTTCCTTCCACTCGGTATCATGTCTATGAGTATGTGTTGCTGATTGATGGGGGAGAACTTGAGACTTATGAAAAGGTTCTAGAAGATGAGTAAAAAAGGAGTGGTTTGAGACTATGTAAGATGAGATGAGTTCCTTACAGAACAATCACACTTACGATCTGGTAAAGTTACCTAAGGGAAAGAGAGCTTTGAAGAATAAGTGGGTGCTTACGGTGAAACAAGAGGAGCATACTTCACATCCACAGTTTAAATCCAGACTAGTTGTGGAAGGGTTCAGTTAGAGAAAAGGTATTGACTTCGATAAAATCTTTTCTCCAGTTGTGAAAATGTCATCCATCAGAGTTGTCCTTGGGTTAGCAGCAAATCTTGATTTGGAGGTCAAACAAATGGATGTGAAAACTTTATTTCTTCGTGGAGACCTAAAAGAAGAAATTTACGTGGAGCAGCTAAAGGGTTTCAAGGTGTAAAGTAAAGAAAACTATGTTTGTAAATTGAAGAAAAGTCTTTACGATCTGAAATATGCATCAAGGCAATGGTATAGGAAGTTCGAGTTTGTTATAAAGCAGTAGGGCTACAATAAGACTACTTCAGATCATTATGTGTTTGTTCGTAGATTCTCTGATGATGACTTTATTATTCTATTGCTCTATGTTGATGATATGTTGATTTTTGGCAAGAATATCTCCAAGATTGATGCGTTGAAGAAGCAATTGAGTAAGTCTTTTGCTATGAAAGACTTGAGGCAAGCAAAACAGATCCTTGGTATGTGGATTTCTCGAGACTGACCAGCTAGAAGGTTATACTTTTCCCAGGAGAAGTACATCGAGAAGGTGCTTTAGTGACTCAACATGGACAAGGCTGAAGCAATAAGTACTCCACTTGGTAATCAATTCAAGTTGAGTACCGAGCAGAGTCCGTCTACTAATGATGACAAGAAAAATATGGAGAAAGTTCCTTATGCTTTATAAGTGGGTAGGCTGATGTATACTATGGTGTGTACAAGGCGACACATAGCTCATACAGTAAGTACAGTTAGTAGATTCCTATCTAATCCAGGTAGAGAGCACTGGAAAGTTGTGAAGTGGATTATGAGATATCTCTGCGGTATTTCCAACTTGTGTTTGAGTTATGGAAGTGGGAAACTTGAATTGGTTGGTTATTCAGATTCAGATATGGCAGGAGACATTGATTCTCGAAAATATACATCAGGGTACCTGATTAATTTTGCAAGGGGAGCTATGGCATGGCAGTCAAGGCTAAAAAGTGTGTTGCATTACCTACCACTAAAGTTGAGTTTATTGTAGCAACAAAAGCAGCTAAGGAGTTGTTGTAGATGAAGAAATTTGTTCAAGGACTTGGTTTCAAGCAGGAGCTATACGTGTTGTATTGTGAAAATCAAAGTGCAATCAATCTTGGTAGGAATTCTACATTTCACTCTAGATCAAAACATATCGATGTCAGGTATCATTGGATCCGAGATGCATTGGAGTCCATAAAGTTTGAACTTGTGAAAATTCACGCTGAAGATAATGGTTCCGATATATTGACAAAGACGTTACCAAGAGGAATGCTTGAAACATGCAGGTTAATTGCCGAGATAACATTTCGTTCCGACTAGCCAATTAAACGTGTCGGGAGAGGGAGATTTGTTAGTTAACCCTCCACATTTGACATTTGCAACCTCCATCATTGAAAAAGTAGCCTTTATAATTGAAAAAAAAAACAATGTTTTGTGTTTGAATTTAATTTGGTTTCTTTTTTCTTCTGCTTTATAAAGAGAGAGGAGAGGATTGTTAGAAAAAAACTAAGTATTACTAAATTCTGTGGAAGTGTAAACACAATACAAAAACTTCCCAAATCTATTTGAGTAATAGGAGTAAGTAAATACCAGTTACAATTCACCAACAATAACAGCAAATCAAACACCAATAAAGACACCACAATTTTTAACTTGGGAAACCCCTTCAAATCAAGGGTAAAAATCACGGGAATTGCGGTCCAAAAAATAACTCCACTAAATTAAAATGTGTGCAAATATCCTCTTCTCAAATACACAAACTCAGCATCAATAAGAGGAATAAGCAACTACACAAGATAACATTGTTAGGAACATAAAAGGAGATAAATCACCAAAAACACGTCACTATTCTGAGGCTTCGATTTTAACATCCAAAGCTCCAAACGAAAAACTGACTGTTCAAATCTAGAGGACTATCTCTAGAACACACTCCTAAATTTTCAGCGCGATCCAATGATAGATGAGTGAGGATCGAGAAGAAAGGTGAAGCTGGTCGTCCAAAACTCCCCTGCAACTTTTTTGCACTATGTTCCCTCATTTTCTTGCTTTTTACTGACTTATATTATCGAAGAAGAGGCTGGACACTATAAGCCAACAATTAATTAATGTAGTGGGCAAAAAATATGGTTTTTCTATATAGGAAGGGACCCAAAGCCCAATAAATCTCCCCTCCCGAATATGTGGAGGTGCTCGCCATCCTCGCGATTAAACAACATATCTGAAACTTCTCTCTTGGCAAAGACTTGGTCATCATATTAGAACAATTATCATCTGTATGAACCTTTCAGAGCTCAATCAACTTAGAATCCAAAACATCTCTAACCCAATGGTATCTAACATTAATATGTTTTGGTGTAATATAGAATGTGGAAATTTTAGCTAGTAGCATCATACTTTGACTGTCACAGTGTAACATGTACCTCTCTTGAGTAAATCCAAGTTCCCTCGTAAATCTCTTCACCATATCAATTATTTGCATGCTTCAACAAATAGCTATATGCTCTGCTTTTGTGGTAGATAATGCAACACATTTTTGTAATATAGATTGCCAACTTACTGCTCCCCCTACAGAGGTAATCAAATAGCCTGAGATAGACTTTCTTGTATCAACATCTCCTGCCAAATCAGAATTAGTGTAACTTGAAAGAATAGGCTTCCCTATTCCAAAACAAAGACTCGCAGTAGACGTCTCATAGAGATATCTCATAATCCATTTCTCAGCATACCAATGGTCTATTACTGAATTAGAAAGAAACCTGCTAACTGTACTAATAGCATGAGCAATATCTGGCCTAGTGCAAACCATAACATACATTAAACTACCCACAACTGAAGCGTAAGGAACTCTTTGCATATTTTCCTTTTCCTTCTCATTTGAAGGACACTGTTTTCTACTCAACTTAAAGTGTGTACCAAAAGGTGTACTGACAGCTTTAGCCTTGTCCATGTTGAATATTTGAAGTACTTTTTCAATGTATTTCTCTTGTGATAGCCATAACTTCTTGGCCTTTCTGTCATGAATGATCCTCATGCTAAGAATCTACCTTGTTGTTCCTAAGTCTTTCATAGTAAAAGACTTACTCAAATCCTGCTTTAACTTAGCAATCTTGTAAGTGTTATGACCAACAATCAGAATATCATCAACACATAGCAACAAAATAATAAAGTCATCATCAGAGAATTTATACACAAACACAATGATCAGAGGAAGTATTCTTGAAGCCTTGTTGTTTCATAACTGAATCAAACTTCCTGTACCATTGCCTTAGAGCTTGTTTCAAACCATACAAGCTCTTTCTTAATCTGCAAACATAATCCTCTTTCCCTTTGACTCTAAAACCTTATGGCTGCTCCATTTATATCTCCTTATCCAATTCACCATGAAGAAAAGCAGTCTTAACATCCATCCGATCAATCTCCAAATCAAGGTGCGCTACCAAACCTATCATAACTTGAACGGATTACATCTTCAATACTGGAGAAAAGATTTCTTTAAAATCAACCCCTTTCTTTTGACAAAAGCCCTTGACAACCAATCTAGCTTTGTACCGTGGAACTGAAGTATCATCTTCATGTTTCAATCTAAAAACCTATCAGTTCTTCAAAGCTTATAGATTCTTAGGCAATTTAACCAGATCTAATGTGAGATTGTCATAAAGTGATTTTATCTTATCTTCCATTGCTTCAAACCACTTCTTTTTCTGCTCACTATCGATGGCTTCCTCAAAAATTTTTGGCTTTCCCCCTTCAGAGATAAGTACATACTCAATGGGAGAATAACGTGATGAAGGTCTCCTCTCTCTAACAGATCTTCTAAGAGAAGTCTCTGGAGCCTCTGTAGGTGTTGGTTGCTGATCCACTGCAACATCATGTACTAGAGCATTACACACGTTGATGATCATTTTGCAATTGATCACGATCTTCACTTTCATCTTGAACATCATGATCTTGACGGTCATTTCTAGCTACATTTGGGGTATCATTTGTAGAAATTAGCTCAACATTAACCAGGGGATCACTAATCTGAGAATTTCTTCTCTCTGCCTTCTTAATATCCTCAATAGTTTGGTCTTCAAAAAACACTACATCACGACTTCTGACAAGTTTCTTCTCAATTGGATCATACAATTGATAACCAAACTCATCCTGACCATAACTAATAAAGATACATTACCTGGTCTTAAAATCCAATTTCGACCTCTCATCCTTAGGAGCATGCCCAAATGCTTTGAAACCAAAAGTCTCAAGTGATTATAGGAAACATCCTTGCCAAACCAAACTCTATCAGGAACATCACCATCTAAAGCTACAGTGGGTGACAAATTGATAACATGAGAAACCATGCAAAGTGCTTCAGCCCAAAAAGAATTTGACAACTTTGCTTCTGCAAGTAAGCATCTAACCCTCTCCTCTAAAGTTCTATCCATCCTCTTTGTTAAACCATTCAACTGAGGAGTCTTCGGAGGAGTTTTCTAATGTCTAATACCTTGCTCTCTAAAATAGTTATGAAATGGTCCACAGTATCCACCATCATTATCAGTGCAGATGCATTTCAATCTCTCTCCAGTTTGTCTTTTAACTAAGGCATGAAATTCTTTAATCTTCTCAAAAAACCTAATCTTTGGTCTTTAAAACATATACCCAAAGCTTCTGATAATTATCATCAATAAATGTCACAAAATACAATGCACCACCATGTCATTTTACCTTCAAAGGACCACAAACATCTGAGTGAACCAGTTCCAATAAATCAAACTTTCTTGAAGAAGGATGACTTTTAAAAGAAACTCTTCTTTGTTTCCCAACCAAACAGTGAACACACTTGTTCAACCTAACTTTCTTAACCCTTTGAAGCAAATTTTTTTTGGCCAAAGAATTAATCCCCTTCTCACTCATATGACTTAGTCTTCTATGCCACAATTCTAATGTATTATCACTCTCTACCATATTCATTGAGCCTTCAGAAATAAAACCTTGCAACATATACAAGTTAGAGGATATGTTACCTCGAGCTACAACCATTTAACTTTTTGTAAGTTTCCAATGTCCATTGTTAAAGAAATTGCACTAACCATCTTCATCAAGTTTTCTTGCAAATATCAAATTCAAGTGAATTCCTGGTGCATGTTTGACATTTTTAAGAACTAACCTTTAACCATTGTTAGTTTCCAAACAAACTGTTCTAATGCCAATCACACTTATCTTGTTATCATTTCCCATCTTCAATATCCCAAAATCTCCAGGAGTATAAGAAGTGAAGAATTCCTTTCTTGGTGTGACATGATAAGAAGCACCAGTATTTACAACCCAATTAGCCTCATGACTTACCAAATTGATGACATTTTCATCATAAGCAACAAGGAGATTACCATCAACAGCACTAGCAACACGATTCTGATCAACACTGTCCTTCTTTTCTTGTCTCATTTCATTTTTCATCTTAAAGCAATATTTCTTATTATGCCTTGCCTTACGACAATGATTACATACAAAATTTTTGTACTTAGACCTTGACTTGCTTCTACTTTTCTATCTACTTTTCTGACCTTTGAATTTGTTTCTCCCCATCTCATCTGTAATCAAAACATCATATTATGAAGATGATGTAGAAGAGCCTTGAGATCCTTTTCTCACTTCCTCATTCAAAACACCACTCTTTGCATATTCCATGGTTACCACACCATTAAGAGCAGAATTGGTCAGTGAAACACGAAAAGTTTCCTAAGAATCAGGTAAAGTATTAAGCAAGCAAAGTCCTTGTATCTCATCATCAAATTTTATACCCATTCTAGACAGTTGATTAATAACACCCTGAAAATAGTTCAAATAATCAGAAATAGCTTTGCCCTCCTTGAATTTCAACTTCATCAACTACTTGAGTAAAAATAATTTGTTATTTCCTATCTTCGATGCATAAAGTTGCTCAAGCCTATTCCATAGAGTTCTGACATATGTATCATTAATAATTTCTTTAAGAACATTATCTTCTACCCATTATCTAATAAAACCACATACTTGTTGATGTTCAAATTCCCAATCTTCATCAGATATAAATTCAGGTTTATTAGTGGCAAACACAGGTAAATGCGTCTTTTTCACAAATAATAAATCTTTCATCTTACCCTTCCATTTGTGGTAATTGGCTCCATTCAAACAAACCATTCTACTAGTATTAACCTCCATAATTCAAATAGATCAAAAGAATTAAATCAACCAATGCTCTGATACCACTATATTGGGAAAAATTCGATATTGCTAAATTCTATAGAAGTGTAAACACAATACCAAAACTTCCTAAATCTATTTGAGTAATAAGAGTATGTAAATACCAGCAACAATTTGCCAACAATAACAACAAATCAAACACCAATAAAGACACCATAATTTTTAACGTCCAAACCCCTTCAAATCAAAGGTAAAAACCACAGGACCTCCGATCCGAAAAATTGCTCCACTAAATTAAAATGTGTACAAATATCCTCTTCTCAAAGATAAAAACTCAGCATCAACAAGAGGAATAAGCAACTATAGAAGATAACATTGTTAGGAACATAAAAGGAGAGAAATCACCAAAAATGTGTCATTTTTTTTAGGCTCTGATTTGAACATCTAAACCTCCAAATGAAAAACTCACTGTTCAGAATGTAGAGGATTGTCTCAAGAACACACTCCTAATTTTTCAGCTTAATCCAATGGTAGATGACTGCGGATCGAGAAGAAAGGTGAAGCTGGTCATCCAAAACTCCCCTGCAACTTTTCTACACTATGTTCCCTCCTTTTCTTGCTTTTTGCCGACTCACATTGTCGAAGAAGAGGTTGGACACTATAAGCCAACGGTTAATTAGTATAGTGGGCCAAAAACTTGGGTTTTTCCATACAGGAAGGGACCTAAAGCCCAACAAGGATTGCATCATGTAATGAATAAAAAAAATAAGAGAGTGAAGAGAGAAAATATTAGTAAGTGGGAGAGAGTTTTAAACAGTCTTGATTAAATCCTATATCAGATGGTTGTTTGTGGTCCGATCGAGCTCAGACTTTCAATGCTTACTCTACACTAGTAGTAGTTCATATCCAAAGGTCAAAATCATGATTGGGGTTCTAATTTTTAGGCGATTCATGGTCAAAGTTGGGATTGACTTTTGACATCCTAAAATTCCAACATTAAGTAGTTTTGATCAAGCTCATGATTGAATGGTGAAACGTGGTTCAATTGGGCTGATACTTTGACAGATGGTAAAGGACACGTTGATCTTGATATCTAATTGTGGGTTTCTTGTTTGGAGGCATTTTGGATTATCTACTCGCTATTGAGCCTCAAAGTTTATGTTTTTATATGATCGCAACATCAAAAAGAATATCTGAATTTTCCATGAAAGCCAACTCTATTTCTGATGATTTTACAAACTCTCTTATTGATTTCTCTTGTTGTTGTGAATTGTTGTATTCTTGATGTTATTGTTGCTGCCTCTAGTGGGATACTAGATAGAAGTTGTTGTTGTACCCATTATTTGTTGATAGTGGAGATTTTTCCTAGACTTCGGTCCTGTGGTTTTTACTCCTCACATCGTGGAGGTTTTCCATGTAAAACCCGGTGTTGATTTTATCAGGTGCTGCATTAGATTATTTCATTGCCTAATTATTTCCTAAAGGTTTACACAGGTGGGGAGAATTAATTTATATCTATGGTCATGCATAACACATTGTTATTGTATCAACTAATTGGTGGGTCACTTTTGCTGCATCTATCGGCATTTCTCCCATCAATATTAGGATTAAAATAAAGAGGAAAAGTGGCGCAAGTAGTTTATTTTTGCTTATAGCTTATTCATTTTCTTTGGGAAAGGATCAAGAGATAGAGATGGAGATATTATAATGAATATATGGCCAATGCCAAAATGGGTGACCAAAAGCAACAACCTGTACTTGATTACTCAATTATCTTTATACCCATTTCATATCTAAAAGTCTCAAACGTACTGATTCTCATGGGACTAAACAAATGAGTCGGATTCTGTCACATGCTCTTATTGGGAAGATTAAAAAGGTCCAGATTTTTTTATGTTCGTTCTTATTTTATTGTTGCTAATTTTAAGAGTGGATAAAGTTTAGCTATTATTTTGAATAAGTCAAATTAGTTTGTTCCTATTTTTCAGATTTTTCAATTATGATTCTCAATGTAATAAAGCTTATTTAAAGGCTATTGAATGGAAGGAAGAGTATCCTGATTTATTCTTTGAAAATTGATTTTCTTTGGAGGTTTTTTGTTTCCCACGAATCAACTAGAATTTCATTTTATTTTCTCTACTTCTATCACCATAGGGAAGGACAAACCTTTAACTAGTTAGAACATACCAAAGTGGTATCAAAGTCTTGCAACGTCTTGGATTTGTGGCTTATAAATTAGATTTGCCTCTTAAGATTCGTATTCCCACTATTTCATGTGTCTCAGTTTAAAAAAAAGATATGGAGATGGTATTGTTGTTCAAGAACAATTGCTGACAAAAATCACTACTGAGAATGATTTTCTAAGGCCTCAAGCTATATTGGATCATCGTGTCAAAAAGGGGAAGCATGAGGCATTAATTCATTGGAAGGAGATGTCTGTCGGACCCCGCTCCCGGAGCCCGACTGTCCCGGGAGGTGAGCCCGACTAGAGCCCATTCCCGAGACCTGAGCCTTGCTGAAGTCCTTAAACCTGGCACATGCTGTTAACTCACCTTGGTGGTGAGCGTACACTGGTCAAACTCTTAAACCCAAAACAAGT
>JAOSBL010000210.1:24732254-24743058 GCA_027568915.1 Erythroxylum roraimae
GCTGCCCGCTTGTGGCATATGAGATTCGATTTCAGACTCATTCTATTCATGGGGTAAACTTCGTTTTCTCCATTCTGTCTCCATGGGACCCTCGAGCCAATTTCTGTGCATTGCATCTTTACACTTGTCTTGAATGATGCATTTGAGCATTATGTGTTATGAATGTTAAACAAAATTGAAGAATGCTTGAATTAGTGGATACACACATACACACATATTTATATATGCATATGCATGAATTTGTGGTCAATTATTAATGAATCTTAATATGTTAGTCACTGAGTTGTATAGCTCACCCCATTCCTTCCCTCCTCAGGTGTAAATCGAGAAGATCAGTGATCCTTGCAAGGCTTCAAAAACTTCAAGATATTAGAACATTTGTAATTAAGTCAGTTCAACCCCTTTTGGCTAGTTTTTTAGGCATATCAAGCATAAGCATCTGCTGTATTTTGTATTAAGTTTGATGTGTAAGTCGTTATGTAAGTAAAGATTGTTCAAACCTTGACTTTGTTTGGGAATGAGAATTAGAACTTGAGAAGTTTGTTTATGTATGATTATGTTGTTTTTGAGGTTGAGTTTGATGATGCTTCGTCTTAGTTTTGCATCGCCTTAGTTTGACTTTGCTTTGACTTAGTTTGATAATGCTTCGTCTTAGTTTTACATCGTCTTAGTTTGACTTTGCATCGTCTTAGTTTGACTTTGCTTCGTCTTAGTTTGACGATGCTTCGTCTTAGTTTCGCTTTGTCTTAGTTTTGCATCATCTTAGTTTGACTTTGTTCCGTCTTAGTTTGACGATGCTTCGTTTTAGTTTCACTTCGTTTTAGTTTGACGACGCTTTGTCTTAGCTCTGCTTCATCTTAATTTGCTTCGTCTTAGTTTGACGATGCTTCGCCTTAGTTTTGCATCATCTTAGTTTGACTTTACTTCGTCTTAGTTTGACGATGCTTCGTCTTAGTTTGACCTTCCATATCATCTTAATATCTTTCTGTTCCATTCTTGATCCTTTTAGAGGCCCAATCTCGCTTCGAGTTCTGCATGAAAATTGCAGATCTCGATGCCCTCTTTCCAACCATCCAAACATGAAATCAATCCGACCTTAGTAGCAAAAGTTATGGCAATTGCGTCGAGATATGTTCAATATGAGTAGGGGCATGAACATGTTGGATTTGTTTGACCATAACTTCTTCGTCTGACCTCCGAATGAGGCGATTCTTGAAGCATTGGATTCCTAACACGTTTTGCTACCTCTCCACAAAGATTGGTAGCTTTTGGTTTTGAATTAAAAAGATTGATTCAAAGCAAGTGAGGGTTCATTGAAATCACCCCCCCCCAAGGAAACCCGCTTACGCTTTTTGACTCCCGATAGTTAGGCTCGAGGAACGAGGTCCAACACCTTAGTTGAGCTTCGGGAACGGGGTCCAACACAAATAACATTGAAACTAGTAATGCAGGTTTGGATTTTCTCCATGGCTTCTAGTATATATATGCTCTAATATATATCTTTACATTATAAATATTTCTCATCATATCCTTTTGTTATTATAAGAAATAGAGAGCATTTTCTAGTATAGTGCCCTAATGTATCAACAACATCATTTTGCCTTCAATTTATACACAATAACAACATTCTGCCTCAAACAACAACGAAGTTATTAATGTAGGTTTGTGATTTTTTTTATGCTTTCAAGTATACTTATCCTCTAAAATATACTTTCATATTTAAAACATTTTCTTATCATATCCATTTGTTGTTAGCTTCTTTTGCTATTATTAAAAAAAATGTAAGATAAAACTAGAGGTTATGAATTGCAACGAATGAATGTTGCAATTAATTGCAAGTTATCCATACATATTGACACTTAGCAAGGTTGTCCAGTAGACAAGGTCTAATATGCGAAATTTTCAATTGAGTTGGAATTATTGCAAGAACAAAATTGCCTTATCTGAAACATGTTAAAACTTAAAGAAAGATAAGTTGCTTAAAAATTCATTGGAAAAATTTACAGTATCTATTCAAAATCTTTAACTTTATGTAACATTGTTTTAACAAATTTAAGATTAATTACATATTTACTTATTGTTCACAGTTAAAGTTGAATGCTGTGGATATTGAGAACCCAAATGCTTCAAACTATGTTACTTTATCATTGAAATAAAGGTTAATGGATCCTTGTTTCAAGCTGCATAAGTATTATAAGTCTTTTGCTTCTGATGTTGAGGCACAAAGTCAAGTATTCGATTGAATGACTAAACAAAATTGGAACATTTTATATGACTATCGGTTTGATCCAAAAGTTCAGGTTTAAATTTTTTACCTTCATGTTTGCTTAAACTGATATTCTTAAATGAATTAACAGGTAAGCTATATTTTTTCTTGAATTTGGGAAAAATGTGAAAAGCCAAGGGTAAGCAGATAAAAATAATCTCATAATTAAGGGTTAATATCATTTGTAGTTGTTTGAAATAAAAATGTAAGATCTATGTTTACGAGTTGTACTTTAATGAATATGCATTAACTTATTTATTATGCATTTTTTTTATATCATAATTTAGAGTGAGAAACAACTAGATGGATAAGAGCGTGATATGATCACACTATGTAAACTCACTCATTATAAGAAAGGTAAAAGGGTGGGTGTCATAAGAAGCAGAAAACAATTATGTTAGTATAAAAGCTTGCTTAATATTTTTTGTTCATTTAATAATATAGTAGTGATATATTGATTGAATATCATTTTTCTTCTTTTATTTTAGAATATGATGCAAGAGATATTAGCGGAGTCAAAATTTGAGGGTAGTGAGGATGAGATTTATGATATAATACTTGGTACTCGTTCAGGTTATGTTACAGGCCATATCTATAACCCTAAGCTAAATGTTTCAACCTTTACATATAAGAGAATCATCAAACTATTCTAAAAGGAAAACAACAAGCTTAAGGTTGTATTAAAGGCTAGAGTAATTAAGGAAGAAGAAACTCCAGTTAAATTAGTAATACATGATAAGGTATTCAAAAGGTTACTTGGCTTGGATGATGATAGAAATGAAGAGAAAAGTGAAGGGTATTGATTCTAAGTCCTAGCCTTGTTTTATCACTTCCTATATATACTATAATTTAACTTTAATACCTTTTTTCTTAAATTAAAAAATAGATGAAGATACAACTGATGACTGATCATGTTGTAAATGGTAAATTTATATGGTGTTTGTTTAAATTTGGACCAAAGAATTAGTGTATCAATTTTTTCATAATATTTTTAGTTAACTTTAACCAACCTAGTTATTTATTACAGGTTTATAGACTTGGACAATAGTTTTGTTTAATCACTGACAGTATGTCCAGTTGTATTCCAATTTTTAATTTGCGTATTATTTTGTTTACAAATTATAAGGAATGCTCAAACTACTATTAATATTTTGTGTAGAAACAAAGAATAAGCTATTAATATTATATCACTTTTTCCAGTATAATTTGATGATACTTATATAAGGATGTTGTACATTTTGAACTAATAATGTTCCTCTACAATTTAATTTGATAACAATAACCAAATAATTCATAGCAAAAAGACATGTTGATATATTATAAGGTTAATTTAAAAAATCTAAACTTTACTTAATTTTACAATTATAGCCTGAATTTTAAAAAGTAGTAATTAAATTTTTTCAATTTTAACCTAATGTTAGTGTCTCTGTTAAGTTTGCTGAAATGACTTGCTATGTGTTTCAAAAACCCTAACAAAACTACATCATTTAATACACGTCAGATTAATTAATTGATGTTAACAAAAATAAGTCAGTTTAGTTACAGTAACAAATTAAATATGTCTTAAACGATGGAGTTTTGTTATTCAATATGCCCCCTTCCGTTTGCTTTTGAAATCGCTAACATAGACTGTTTTCGTCCCTCTCACAAGTCTTTGTTCTTCTACAAACAGTCACCAACTCGTTCTAGCATCGCATTGCGCTAATTGCATCATATCAGTTCTCATTCTACCTCCAAGCATCACCATTTCAGCTCTTAGTGTCTTCATGAAGTGGAGAGATTTCAACATCTCGATAAGGTATGGCAAAAGATCGCACCTGTCCTCACAGCAAAAAGATGCTTAGAATATTAATTGCCCTTCACTTGAACACTCCCCTACGAGAACGGTGATTTCATCATATTCTGATGGGAAAGAGTCAACCGTTCTCATGAAGAGTGACGGGAAATTAATATTCAAAGCATCTTTGTGCTGTGAGGACATGTATGATATTTTGCCAGATCTCATCGAGACACTGAAATCCCTCCACTTGAAGACAATAAAAGCTGAAATGGTGAAGCTTAGAGGCAGAATAAGGACTGGCGTGATGCAACTAGTGATGTGAGGACGAGTGCGATGCAAGAACGATTCGACGAATGTTTGTAGAAGAACGAAGATGTGTTCAGAGTGACGACAACAGTCTGTGTGAGAGGGACGATAGCGACTCAGCGATTTTAAAACCAGAAGAAAGGGGGCCCAGATTACAAAACTACGTCGTTTAGTTATCTTTAATTTGTTACTTTAACCAAACGACTTAGTTTTGTTAACCTCAATTAATTAATATAACGTGTATTAAATGACTTAGTTTTGTTAGAGTTTCTGAAACATGGGACGAGGTCACGTATGCAAATTTAATGGAGAGATTAACGTCAGGCTAGAGTAAAAAAAAAGAAAAAAATTGAGTATTTAATTTCACTTTTAATATTTAGATTATTATTACAAAATTAAGCAAAGTTTGGATTTTTTATAATTAATCCTATATTATATACAAAACGTCGCATATTGCTCAATATTATGGGTTATGAATAAATTTGCAAAAGATGTTACTTGTAGTTTAAAGACTTTACTTACAAAATTACAAAAACATAATTAAAAGATTTTACATGCGAAATTAGAAAAACATAGCAAACCGTATATCACTATGAATGCATAAAACATAGCTAAAAAGTATTGGCTTCGTTCTTGTTTCATTGCTTATCATATGGAGCCATATTTTTTTTCTCACCAACATTGACTTGTACGATATATTTGGCTACGTATTTGTAGTGTTTAAGGTGAAATTTTTTTGTATATAAAAATACTTGTCTATGATTTTGTGAAACGTTGCCCATAATTTTCTGCTACAAGAGTTTAGTAACGTTTCATACGGCCAAATGGACACGTCACAAATAATTATGTGTGACATTTTTCGATAAAATTGACTACGTTTTTATTCATTGCCTATAGTCTATTTTGTTGTAGTATACTACTATATTCTAATTACACATATTTCTTAACACTTAAAATGCTAAAAGAGAAATCATTGCAATAAATACATGCTTATAGTAATTACTCATTCAATTTGACACACATATAAATCAAAATATATAACCCATCACAATAGTAAGAGTGATAATTATAAATTTAGTAAATACAATAATGTTTTGTATCATCTTAAAGTTAATTATGTTCTAACATATGTGGAGAGATCACCAATTTACTTATTTAGAAAATTATGTGAAAATAAAAATGAATTAGCATTTGATAAAAAATATTTTTAATACATAAACTGTAATTGAATTAATGCTTAACTATAATTTTTGGTTATAAATATTTTTTATTTATGATTAATATTTTCAGTTACTTGTTTTAAATACAAAATTATGTAATCAGAAGAACTTATATAAATTTATATTAAAAGCATTGTGTAAAATTATAATTTTTCCATTCACTTTAATTAAGATCATAATAAAGCTCTTGTAAAAGGATTAATATAGAGATCTCTCACTTTTACTATTTATATAACAATAACAGCAGTAACAATGTCTCAGGAGAAATCTCACTGAGATATGAGATTTCAGGAGGTCAAGAAGTACGCAGTCTTACATCTAACTAATATAGAGACTATTTCTGATAGACTTACAGAAAAAGGAGAAAAGAAAAATATATTATTGAAAACATTATGAAGAAAGCAAAAGCTAAAACATATAAACAAATAAATGTCTAAAAATTAAATAAAGATAAAGATAAAGATAAAATAAGTAAGTAAATAAATAGATAAGAAAGAAGACAGATAAATAAATAAAATAAACAAGCAATTGAAAGAGAACAAAAAATACGAACTATTTAATAAAATAATGGATTAATTACCAAAAAGGCCCAAACTTTCGTCAAATTTTCAATTATAACCTAAACTTTAAAAAGAAGCAATAAAATTTCCAAGCTTTCAATTTTTTTTCAATTCTAGCCCAAACTTCAAAAAGTAGCAATAAAAATGCTCAAATTTACGTCTTTTTTCAATTCTAGCCCGACGTTAGTGTTTCTATTAAGTTTGCTGATGAGAGTTGCCACGTGTTTCAGAAACCTTAACTATTAATACACGTCAACCAAAATTAACACAACAAATGAAGATTAATGAAACGATATCCTTTAATCACATAATTAAAACAACGTTTTTGTTTAAAAATGACCTAAACATATTATGCAGCCTCAACGACCTTACGCGTTAATTTCAATTTGTCCTTTCGTTTCAGTTTGTTCTCTCGATGCCCTCACCCTTTGATTTTCAAATTATACAGCCCCGACACCCTCATACTAAGGGCATCAAGAGAATGAACTAAAAACGAAGAACTTACTGGTATAGTATGTTGTAATGCGAGAGTAGTTTAGGGCGTCTAAAGAACAAACAGAAAACAAAGGGCTAAGAGTTGAGGGCATCAGGAGAACAACAGATAACGTCAGCTAGAATTAAAAAAAATTGAAAGTTTGAATATTTTATTGCCACTTTTTGAAGTTTAGGCTATAATTGAAAAAATTGAAAGTTTGAGCATTTTATTGCTATTTTTTAATGTTCGAACTATAATTAAAAACTAGACAAAAGTTTGGGCTTTTTTTATAATTAAGCCTAAAATAATTAAGGGGGAAAGTACTACAAAAAAAGTATTTAAGTTAAATACAAGACATAAGAGACGAATGAAAAGGTTCATAAAACCTATTGAAAGAGAAAGATCTTTCTATATGTGATCCTCTAACTGTATTCTAGTTCGCCAAAATTTTCTATTGAGGGTCAAGTCCGTGATAAGCTTTAGTAGGGCCCTATCATACCTGATTACCTCCCCTCAATTTTTTCTAGGTTTTCCTCTTCTTCTTTTTATAGTCCCTAAATATAATCTTTTCATATTTTCTCACTGAGGTGTTATAATATCTCCTCTTAATATATCCGAACCAACTAAATCTATCTCTTTTAATTTACCATTAATATTAGTTACCTTTAATTTGTCTCTTACCATTACATTCTTGACTTTATCTTTTCTTGTAAGGTTACTAATCTAACGGAGTACTATCATCTTCGCCACCATTAACTTATGAATATGCGTATGTTTAATGGCCAATGTTCTTTTCTATAAAGCATGGTGGACCTAATTGCTAAATAATAGAATTTACTTTTTAACTTAACTGGCATTTTCTTATCACATAAAATTCCTAATGTATCCCTCCATTTAAGTCACTCTAAGTTGATAATATGAACTATGCATTTTTCTACCTCGTCATTGCTTTGGATAATTTATCCAATGTACTTAAAAACAATCTTTTTATGATATAACTTTAAAATCAATCTTCATCTCCACATAAGGTGCAACCTTGTCATCCGAAAAGTTATGCACTCAAGTTTTAATTTTGCTCATGAATTTAAAGTCTTTTAACTTTAGTATATTCTTCCAAAATTCTAGTTTAATATTAACATCTTCTTTTATCTCATTTACTAAATAATATCATCAACAAACAACATATAACAAAAAAATCCCCTTAAATATTTTTGGTAAGTTTATTTATAACCACTTTTACCATGCATACGAGGACTTATTCTGATATTAATATGACTTGTTCATGGCAAAAGAACAAGTTGGTTACTGCAAACGTGCTAAAAGTTTATGAAGACTTTTATCGATTACTTTCATCATTCGCAAGTTCAATAGATTAAACGAATATTTATAAAACCGAAAAATTGAATCCAGTATAGAGAAAAAGACAATTAATTGAAGTCGTGGTCACTTCACAGGTTCCTTCAATGCTTTCTTTTACGGTAATAATGTGATGAATAATTAACTAGACCTATAATTATTGTGTATATATGCGGGATTATTGATCATCAGAGATGACCAATATTTTTGGTTTGATCTAGTAGCAAAGTAGAAGAGACCTATCTCCTACTGAAGTTCAAGTTCTACTCAGTACAAATGTGTCATTTGGTTTGATCTTTTTGTTAGAACCATTGATAAATTCGTGTGAAATGAATGCATTTCTACTAATTTTATTAGTAATTATGGTTCTATTTTAATTTATTATACTAAAGAAAAAAGTTGTGAGACTCAAAGAAAAATATTAAAGATATATTACTCTACTAATTATGGAACTAGATGGTCCTTTAAAATAGAGTCAAAATATGATAGTTTTTGAAGAAACAGCAACACTATAAGAACTCATATAAAAGGAACCCTGCAAAGTATTAAACAGACACAAGCAAATAAAAATAAAGAGCTACTAGTCCTATGTAACTTTAAGACAAAATCTTGTTGATAATTGGGCGCGATTTGCACAGAGCCTCCAGTGGCTTGATCTTATGCATCGTAATTCCTTTACCTTCAGTCATGTCAATTTCGGTGTCATCCACCCTCCTCCAGTCAAAGCATTGAACCAATGTGGCCAACGTTAAACCAACCACTCTCTGCGCTAAACCTGACCCAGGACAGGATCTTCTACCCAACCCAAATGGCATTAGCTTATGACTCTCTCCATCCCCACCGTCAAATCTCTCAGGAACAAAATCCGTTGGCTTATCCCAAAGTGTAGGATCTCTATGTATGGTCCATGCATTCACCAATAAAATGGTTCCTTGCGGAACGTCATAATTTCCTACTGTGCAATCATCAGAAGCCATGTGCGGAACTAACAGAGGAGCTGCTGGGAACAAGCGAAGAGTCTCAAAAATGATATTCTTGAGATAGGGTAACTTGAAGGTTGTCGGTTCATCTACTAAACATTCATCCCCAACTTCAGTGTCTAGCTCCTCTCTAGCTTTCCTAAGTGTGGTGGGGTTGTTGAGTAGATTAGTCATTGCCCACTCCATTGTGATAGCTGATGTATCAGTTCCGGCCAATAGAAGAACCTGTGGGTCAGGAATCCGATAACAAGGGTCATGTTATTATTAGTTAACGATCAGAATGACACACCAGATCATCGTGAACAAAGCGACAAATACACTATGAATCATATCCTTCTAACATGTGGCACATGATATGTGCCACATGGTTTGGTGGTGGAGAAAGTTCATCATCTTCCATCTTTATTAATCTATACGTAACATGTATAAACTAATGGAACATAACATACAAAAGTACATTCTCTAATGGCAGAAATGTCCTAATCCACCTCAGATAGCGGTTGGCTAGGCAGTGATTCTTGTAAATTGCCAATTTATTAAAAACAAGACTCAAATGCGCATAAAGTTGCTAATGAACTAACGCTCACTTTCTTTCTTCCTGACGATCTTGCAAATTGCCAATTTATTAAAAACAAGACTCAAATGCACATAAAGTTGCTAATGAACTAACGCTCACTTTCTTTCTTCCTGACGATCCACCTCTAAAAGGCAAAAGCATCGAATCCTAGAACATAAAACACAAAGAACATGTAAAGAGTATAGTTCACTAACCAGTATGAAACCTTTGATGATCTCATCAGTATAATACTCAGGATGTGACTCTTGCAAAGAAAGGAGATGTCCAATTATGGTATTCTTGTTCTTCAAGTCCCTCGTCCTATGTTCAGCAATCAACCCTTGTAAGAACTTATCAGTCTGGTTGGCGAGTCTAGTGACACTCTTCTTAAACTTACCACCATCAATCCAGTTAAATATGGGCAAGAAATCTCCTGGATTCGACGTCCCACCAAAACTCACAAGCTCTCTCATTATCCCCCTGAATCGCTTTGCCTCAGTCTCATCACTTACGTTGTCGCCATAATACCTCTTCCCCGCAACCATTCTCATCATGATATTGAACGTCAGCTCTTGAAACATTGACTTCAGCTCCACCAAGGCAAAATCTTGACGTGAGTCACGGGATAGTCTAGCGACGAGCCGCTTGACTTCGTCTTGTCGAATGTTTGAAAGCACGTTGAGACGATGAGCGGAGAAGATTTCAATTGCTCCGACGCGGCGAAGGTTGCGCCAGTGGTCGCCGTACGGAGCTTGCGTCAACGTGGTGTAGTTGTAGCCTAAGAGCTTGCCCACAAACAACTTTGGGCGGTTGGCGAGGACTATATCGTTCTTTGTGAAGCATTCTTCGGCGGCCGCCGACGAGGAGACCACGACAACAAGTTGGGACCCGAATCGGAGGGAGTAGATGGGCCCATATATTTTGGCCAGTTTGTGAAGAGTACGATGCATGGGTGGTTTCAGGAGGTGAAGGTGGCCGATTATAGGCAGGGTTCTTGGGCTTGGAGGAAGATTTGTCCGCCGAATTTTCGACTGATAAAATTTTAAAGCGACGAACAAGAAAATGAGAGAGAGAAAAAGGTACATGAACAGGACTGAGACCTCCATTGTTGCTTCTTGCTGATTGTTCTGAGTAGTACAAGTCTGGGGTGAGTCTTATTCTATATATAGATATATAATATATATACATGAAATTGATCATCTAAAATTTTACAATTGTTTAAAGTTAACTTAAAGTCAAACAACAATATAGCATGTGAAGATTTTTGGTGCACGGAAGTATATAAGCTATGTAAAATTTTGAAAA
>JAOSBL010000210.1:24795946-24807119 GCA_027568915.1 Erythroxylum roraimae
TATGATCGTATCTAGGTTATTGTTTAATAAGAATGCTAGGATACATGTTTCTAGTCATTACACTTAAGAGAAATTTTTCCCAATGAATGTTTATTAATAATTGCAATTTTATGTCGAGGATTCATAATAACATGGTAACATCGGTGACCCGAAACCAAGGTATTTTTTCTATTAAATTTTCAGATTTAATTATTATTTCAATTTATGATTTTTTCTTGTGATTTTTATTGTTATTGTCGTGAGTGAACAACAACCCCCCTTTCTTATTTTCGTTATTTGTGCCGTTTGAATTCGTATTTCCATAATCGTAAAATTCCTCGTGGAAACGATATCCGCTTATCACTACTACATTAATTTGTTTTAACAGAAGTGAAAATCTTTTATATTTGATTGCAGGCGATAGCATCACCATGTTTTCAGAGACTTGCACAGTTGATCCACACGGTGGTGTAAGTCAAGACACAGGCATGTAGCACTCTACATTACCATGTATCTGTGGTGACAATACAACTCTTTATGATCATATACATCTGCAAGTGAGGCAATATTGAAGATACATGAGCATTTACACTATATACAGTGCAAAAAAACATACTTCGTGATATAAAAGAGAAAAATCCACAGGTTCTTGTAGAGGGTGCGACCATAAGGTCCAAAAGTGAGGAAAAATGGAGAGATGACAAGTAGTATTGTATTATCATCTCCTTTTTTATTGTTTTTAGAGATTAGTTTGAGTGCTTGTTGATTGTTATATTAACATTGGTTTCAATCCTCAAATTTTGTAAGACAACTTGTTGATGGGGAGTAAATGATCAATTTTTGTAAATCCTTATTTAAGTTTAAAAGATCTATTTGTCAGTTTGGCTTGTAGTTTTTCCCTCTATATTGAAGGGTTTTCTATGTAAATCTTCGTGTTTGTTTAGTTGTTAAGTTTCTTATTTTCATACTGATTTATTGGTGTAAGTTGAAGAATATTTTTGTTGTCAATACTTTGGTTGATTTTTTAGAAAGTTGTGTTATTGTCTCCCAACACATAATTCTCTTCCGAAAAACAGCTGGTACTCATAGTTTTTTCTAGTAGTTGATTGACTCTTTCTATATACATATATAATTGTTTTAGAATTATTTAAAAAGAATTAGAAGATTAAGAGAATAATCTATTAGTAACCAAAAAGGAGATAGTTTGCCCCTTAAATCCTCTGGTCCACTAACTCTGGACCAATCCTGTGCTAACTCATCCCAGCCATTTATTTATGTGGGGCTAGTTTAAAGTAGGACCCACATAAATAAATGGTTGAGATGAATTAGCACAAGGTTAGTCCAGAGTTAATAGATCAGAGAATCAGGTCCGATAGTTTGGAGTTATGAAGACATCTCTAATAAGATCATTTTTGCTGGGCCATTGAACGTTTGTACAGTATTTAATACGTACAATGATAACAAATGCAGAAGACTTAAAACTTCGTTTGTAATTTTATTTATTTTAAAATATTTTTACCTTATAATACTAAAAAAATTCTGTATCAATTATAGAAATATGTATAATTGTTATGAAGAACGGGACGAGGTCTGCACATGGCCTCTAATGGGATGATCTTGGGCGTAGTAATACCAATCCTTGCTGTCATGTCAATATCCTCGTCGTCAGAGATATTTTTCCAATCGAAGCATTGTATTAGGGTACCCAAAGTCAGCCCCAGAATACGAGAAGCCAACTGCCTTCCAGGACATGACCTTCTTCCCATTCCAAAAGGGATCAAACAGCTTCTAACGTCCAATTCTCCGTCGAATCTTTCAGGCCTGAAATTGTCTGCATCATCCCAAATTTTAGGATCTCTGTGTACAGTCCATGCATTTGCCAATACCACTGCACCACGTGGGATGACGTACCCTCCTACAATGCAATCATCGGATGCCACGTGTGGATCAATGACAGGTTCAGCTGGGTACAGTCGATGTGTTTCTGAAATGACATTCTGAAGGTACCGTAACTTGGGAACATCCGATTCATCTAGCAAACTAGTTTGGTCAATTACAGAATCTATTTCATCTCTGACCTTCCTCAATACATTTGGATACTTGAGTATGCAAGCCATTGCCCATTCTAATGCCACCGATGTCACATCACTTCCAGCAAATAAAAGACCCTATCCAAGTCGGGAACATATAGCCGCGTTCAATTCAAGAAAATTTCATATGGGAAGATCGAAGCAAGGGCACTAGCTACGGCAGAGTTTTTCATAACTTTATTTAATTACATAACTTAAAATGAATGTATTTAATGGTATTGACAATAAGGAAATTATGCTTCAATTTCAAATATGAAAACTTGCTTATGTTAATTTATTTCCAGTGCCTCCACTAAATTAAATTTCTAGCTATGGTCCCTGCAGGATCAAAGTGTTTATGCTTTTCTATATAAGTGAAAAACGAACTTTAGGATTTTTCAAAACAAAATTACTATTGTCACTTACCAGCAAGTTTGCTTTGATCTTTTCATCTGTCAAAAACTCTGGTTCTGACTTTTGCATGAAAAGCAAACTGTGAGCTAGAGTTTTCATGTTGTCACGATGCAAATTGCTTCTGCACTCATCTATTATATTTTGCATAAATGTGTCGATCCTTTTGGTAAGGTCTATCAACTTGCTCTCGTAACGGCCAAAGTTAAACCAATTCCATAATGGAAAGTAATCTCCAAGATGTATTGGATCAAAAAAATGTGGTAACTCAAAAAGTAGCTGTTTGAACTCATTTGCCTCCTTCACATCAGTCACATCGTCACCGAAATACCTTTTACCTGTGATCAATCTCATTACAATATTAAACGATAGATCCTGAAATGCTGATTGTAATTCTACCCTAGCGAAACCTTGCAAGGATTCAGAGGATAGTTTGGTGATAAGTCGCTTAAGTTCGTCTTTTCGAATGTTGACAGTCTGATTAAGGCGATGATTTGACAAGAGTTCCAAAGTGGCAATCCGGCGTAGGTTTCTCCAATATTCACCGTATTGTGAGTGGTCCATGGCAGTGTTATTGTAACCAACATGCTTGGTCACCAGAAGCTTGGGGCGGTTGGCGAGGATGACGTCGTTTTTGATGAAGCATTCTTCAATGGTTGACGTTGACGATACAACGACTACTCGACGGGAACCAAATTGGAGGTAGAAGATAGGACCATATTTCTGAGCAAGATTATGGAAAATACGATGCATTGGTGGTTTTAGGAGATGGACGTGACCCAAAAAAGGGAGTCGAGGTGGGCTAGGAGGAAGGTTTCGTAATTGGGATCTTTTTGTTCGATAGAATTGGTGAGCCAGAAACAGGAATAAGAAGAGAGGAGCTGCGAGGTAAACGACAGTTTCTGCCATTTTCGGTCTCTTTTCCTCAGTTAAGGTTTGTGATCGTTTCTCAGAAACCAGCCTTTATATAAGCAAGGAAGTGTTTTAAAATGGTTTTAATTTATTTTTCTTAATTATAAACTTGCTAGATGGATTACTTAACATTTCATCAATTTTATACTCGTATTTAACTTACGTAATGGACTATTTAGTGTTACCTGGTTGCAATAGGACCAACAATATCAACTCATCATGTGCTTAGCTATAAGAAACATATAAAAGATTTGCACGGTTTGAAATCTGTTTCCTTTGTTTGTTAACAACACCAATTACCTATAATCAATCATTACTTTTGATGTTTAAGGTATCTGTTTTAGAATTTAAATGGGATTACAGAGTTAAATGAAAAAGATCCATATATTTGTGTATACATCACTTAATTAATCATATTAAATAATTTTATTTTCTCTGTTACGTAAATTATTACGCTAGCTATTTTATCAATATTATTGTATTATTCATTGTATCTTATTATTTTCTTAGGTGCCACATCAAAGATTTAATGGAATACAATAATTCTAGCACGCCAAACGGATAAGACCAAAATGCAATACTTAGCTCCCAAAAAGTAGTCAGTGTAAAAAATGAACTCGTCGTGGAAAGGTAGAACATAAACTATTATGATGCTTTCACAGTATAAAACTTATTTTCTGTGATTTTTAAAAATAGTTTAGCATTTTTATTTTAGAAAGTCAGTTTTCTCTTTGTAATATCTTAAGAAACAGCACACCACCTTTGACTTTTAATATAAGCTATCTCTATGGACCATTGATAACAAAATTATAGATAGCTTGTTAGGATTATCAGCAATCAAAAGAGTGAAAAACCATAGGTAGAAAAGTCTAAAGCAATTAAATTCATCATGGACGTGAAATTTTGAAGGTTGGAAAAGATTGATTCTATCTCAAAGATTGGCTTATCTTTTCTAGTTAGGTGATTCTTGGAAAATCTATAGATAAGATAAATTAAAAAATCACAAAATAATGTGCAATTAGAGTGATATAAACTGACAGCAACATTTATGATAATTAGGGTGTGGGCATGTTCAATGAAAATTCCAACTTTCAGGTTTCGAATATGCAATCAATACGTGTCATAATTTGTTTAAACCTTATCTCTTGACTAAGTCTAGATGATAGTCAGTGACGTTATGATCTTTTGGAGCCAAATAATTACAACAAGAAGATACCAACATCGAAAAAACTTAGGGATAATGCGACTATAAATAAGACCAAGTAAAGTAGGAAAGACATCTAAGTTTTCTATCTCCATTTTCCAGCCTCTCACAAAACTCCCCTTTCTTCTCTTTAGTAGATGTTATTGTAGTTTCTCTTTCTTATATATTAGTAGTAGTAATGGCCATTATTAGCTAACTTTCTTTATCTTTGTTGAAGGTGGTAAAACCTTCAAACTTCGTAGATAAGGAGATAATTGAGTCTTATTGAAATTTCTTTTTTTATCTATTCATATACTAAATTGTTTTTTGATACTTTTGTTTTTGTGATTATTGATTTCTAATGCACACAATTAGTTTATCGATTGAAATAAGCAACAACTAGGTTAAATATTGAATATATAAAAGTTCACTTCCTTTAGTCTTTGTAGCGATTAGGAGTTTTCAATTTTTCGCATTAGGAATTATTAACTTTTAGGGAAAAAACTTTCAATTAGATTAATTTTCGTATTTAATCTAATTGAATATTTTTAGGGAAAAAATATTCTTTCATTTTCGTGTTCATTTAATTGAATACAAATATAATTAGCTTTGATATATGCAATCCCAAACTTCTACTAATTGTTCAATTCCCCCGTGTAGTTTTCACTAATTTAATCTGTTACACATATAAAATCCTTCGAATGATGATTTGATCTTAGTATGAACATATTTGAATGAACTGCTTTGTATTTTATATATTAAACGCATATTATTGACATGACTAATTTAAGAAATGAATGGTTGCATGAAAATAAGTTCAGAGATTTGAAAATTTAAAATGAAATTATATATTTATTGTTATCTAGTACAATCTTATATCATAATCTTTTAATTAGATCTTTTACAAAAATACATATTTAACAAATATTTAAATAAATTTATTTGTCAATCATTTTAATGTTTGATAGATTTAGATTACTTAATTATGGCATTACATAAATTAATTGATACTTCAATTATTAAGTATTAATAAAAACTTATTTTTGTTAAAGACTAGAATACTAGTCGAATTGTATGGAAAACGTTAAATAATGTAAGAACATGGATTTATTTAAATCTTTTACAGCAACGGTTGTATTTAACATATTTCCTTAAAAAAACAGCGAGCATGTCAAAAATAATATCTATGCGATTAATAACTTACAGGGGTAATATAAAAATTCGGGTAAATCAAGGTACGTACTTGAGATTGAGAATGTGATTGGAGGTCTGGGATTGCCCTCAGATCCTCTATCTCATTTTTTTATGTACTAATCTTGTCCTATTTAATCGCAACCAGACAGGTGTTTTATATATGAAAAAGCATATCATGATCATTATATGATATCACTATCCAAAATTAAATGCACAATGAATTATCACCGGTCTGAAGTGACGGCTGAAGTGAAAGGGAAAGAAACGAACAATAGTACCGGTGAGTACTAATTACGAATTTACGATCCATCAGCATTCAGCAGTCGCTTGCGAAGTTTAAACATCAATTGACGTGAGAAGGTACCAGAGTTTTGGTTGTGAACCACTTAAAGCAGTACTATATTGCATATGTACATATAATGACTGAAAGCTATGCATAGTATAAGATACTTAAATACTTATAAGTTATCTCAATGGTTTAACTTTTCTTCTGATTTTTAAAATATTAGTTATAATTGTTAAAGCATATCAAGCGAAACCTATGTTAAGGGATAAATATCACTAATATAATGACTATTAGATACGCCTAATGATTTAAGATACAATGTTTAATTTTAAATATTAAATAACATTTAAAGATTTTAAAAAAATATAAAATGATATTTTAAGAATTCCTAAAGAATAAGATTAAGTGTGAAGATATATATAAAAAATATTTAATCAGACAAATTCTTTTGCCTTTTTAACTTGTGAAAGTGAAAAAAAAAATAAATAAGTGACAAACTTCAATGATGCATCTTTTGGATATTTTATTTACATTAATATCTAAATTAATAATCACTATTTACCAAAAAAATTGTATATTACACAAAATTTTATAATTATAAGAAAATATAACTAAATTTTAGTAAGGAATAAGTATCCAAAGATCATTGTCATTGAGATAATATCACCTATACCTCTTTAATTTCATTTTTTATATATTCTTATATTACAGGGGTTATTGCCGTAAAAATCAGAAGATTTGTCTATATATTTTATTTAGATTTATCATATATAACATATCTTTTAGGGTTACAATTAGTGAATATTTTTGTTAAATGATATAACATTCGATAAGTTCTCATTTAGTATGGATAATGAAAAGGTTGAAAGCAGTGTATGACCATGTTCTAGCTAATATGCTTAGAGTTTATGGAAGAGAAAGATTTTAACAAACTTTTAAAAATGATTTGTACAAATATATGATTACCTTCATATTCTTAAATTTAGAAAATAACTGTGGAAGAAAAATGTGTCACTATAACTTAAAATTCTTTTATTATTCACTGGTTCAAAAGAGGGCCACGTAGAATTACAAGGGGACCTCTCGAAGAAGCAAATATCTGCCTATGGCTTGCAGTTGCAGCTGCTAACGTCGACGTCAAGGTGAACTATAAAATAAACGTTTTTCATGCAAATAGAATTTAATTCAGGTATACTTAGGACACCCTTTCTTATCCTAACAGAATGAGAAATTAGATATTATTGATAAATTTGGAGGAATAAAAACTCTTGCTTTCAATGTCAAAAAAAAAAAAAACTCTTGCTTTCTCCGATATGATATCCCATATTAACAGGCAATTATAGAGGCAATTAAATCGCGTTATTTCAGCTGGAGATATTTACAATTATAGGAAATACCCTATTTACAACGAAGTTATAGCTATTATTTCAAATACTCCCCCTCAAGTTGATGCATGAGGATCACGAATGCCCAACTGTTGCAGGAGAAACTGAAATTGAGTTTGGCCCAATGTTTTAGTGAAAATGTCCGTAAGTTGAAATTTGGTCCGAAGATGAGCATTAACAATATGGCCTACTTAAAGTTGTTCTCTAACATAGCGTGGCAATCAATGTCAACATATTTGGTATGTTTGTGGAAGACGGGGCTAGCTGCAATATGAAGAGCAGCTTGATTGTCACAGAACAAACACATTGATTGATGATGGAACACACCAAAACTGGCCAAAAAAGCCTTTAGCCACTTAATTTCAGTGCACGTAAAAGCCATGGAAAGATATTCAACTTATACCGAGGAACGAGACACAGTAACCTATTTCTCAGTCTTCCATAAAATAGGAGAGGACCTTAGTATAATAAAATATCCAGTTATAAATCATCACATAAGTGAGCATGCTGCCCAATTAGAATCACAATAACCATATAGCTGGAGATCGTTATCAGTGCGAAGAAAAATACCTTGTCCGAAATGATTTTTAAGATAACAAAGAACACGAGTAGTCGCCTTATAATGCTCTTAGCGAGGAGCTTGCATGAATTGTGATAGAATGTGAACAGAGTATACAATATCGAGTCGTATAATAGTCAAATAGATCAAAGGTCAAACTATGCATCGATAGCGAACCAGATTAAAAAACAGAGTTTCAGAAACAAGAGCCAAGCCATGGTTTTGCAGCATGGGAGTATTAGTTGGTTTAGCAGCAAGTAATCCCATCTTTTTCAAAATATTTAAAGTATATTTACGTTGACACATAATCAAGCCTTCGGGAGAGTGAGCAAACTCAATGCCCAAGAAATATTTAAGAGAACCAAGATCTTTAATTTGAAAGCAAGAATCTAACTATCTTTTAAAATTGGAGCAAGAAACATAATTATTACCAGTAAATAGCAAGTCATCGACATACACCAGAGCAGATAAGGAAATATCACCCTTTCGGTAGGTGAACAGGGTGTGATTAGCATGGGACTGAACAAAGCCATAATGTCGTAAAGTGGAAGAAAGTTTTGCGAACTAGTTGTGTGGTGATTGACGCAACCTATACAAAGATTTGCGAAGCTGACAAACCTTTCCAGGCTGAGAAGAAGAAAAACAGGTGGAAGTTTCATATATACTTCCTCATAAAGGTGACCATGAAGAAAAGCATTGTTAACGTCCATTTGGTGAATTTCCCAATGTTCAGCAATCGCGACTGCAAGAAAAACACCGATGCTAACTAGCTTAGCAACTAGAGAAAATGTCTCATTGTAGTCAATATCTTTCGCTTGATGACTTCCAAGTATAACTAATCGAGACTTATGATGTTCAATGGACCCATCAAAATTGTATTTAATTTTGTAAACTTATTTGCAACCAATGGATTTCTTTCTTGGGGGAAGATCAGTTATATCCCAGGTGTGATTTTGCTTGAGTGCATTAATCTCCTTCCTCATAGCGTCTTGCCAATAGGTTTCTTTTACAGCCTCTTGAAATTTTCCTCAACCCCATAAATACAGCAGCAAGAAAGTTTCGATGGGCAGCATTAAATTTATCACAAGTTATAAAATTGGCAATAGGATACCGCATCCCTGAGACAACCGATGGGCGAGATGAAGCAAGAACGGGTGTGAGAAGCTGAGTAGAAGGACAAATAAAGTCCTTAAGATGAGTAAGTGGACGACGCTCTTAATGATCACGCCTAAGAGACTCTAGCTCAGATTTTTCTACACTCCCCCTATCGATGATATTACCCCCACTAGGCCGAGATTTAATTACTAGAAAGTCATCACCCTCCCTTAGATCAAAAGGCATTGCATCGACTTGGGTAGTTGAGTTCCATTTTTATGAAGTAGATGGAGATGTAGGGAAGCGAGGTGTGCTAGTGTGGTTGGTGGAATTCAATTGCACATACATTGTTGGAGAAGACACAGTTGGATGCATAACATTAGGTGACAAAAACCAGTCATCCTTAAAGAATTATGGTCTATGTGTTAAGAATTATTTGAAGCCTCAGACATGTTATTTGGAGCCAAAGGAAACACTTCTTCTTGGAACTTAACATCCCGAGACACAAACACATTCCTTGTTTCCAATTCATACACCTTCCACTCCTTCTTACCATGAGGGTATCTAAGAAAAAGACATTTTCTACTATGAGACCCAAATTTATCTTTTGTGCGAGGCATGTTATGGGCATAACATAAAGATACACAAACCCAAAGAGGAGAATAAGAGGGAGGTGTCTTGAACAACATTTCATAAGGAATTTTACCATTAAGTAAAGGAGTAGGAGTCCTATTAATGAGGTAGGCTGCAGACATCAGACATTCGCCCCAAAATTCTAGTTGAAGATGAGCTTGAAAACGTAAAGCCCTAGCAACATCAAGAATGTGACGTTATTTTCTCTTAACCCAACCATTTTGTTGAGATGTCCCTACACAATTATTTTGTAGCAAAATCTCATTGTCCAATAAAACTGTTGCATAGGTCCATATACAAATTCTATGCCATTATCACACCAAATGACTTTATTGGACTTTTCAAACTTAGTTTTAACCATTTGAAAAAAAGCATAGAGCAAAGTACTTGCTTCACTCTTTTCAATTAACAAATATACATATACTGCCCAAGAAAAATCGTCAATAATGGTAAGAAAATAATGAGACCCATAAAAGTACTCTTTATGTAAGGACCCTATAAGTCACAATGAATTAGATAAAAAATACTTGCAGCTTTATTATCACTAATAGGAAAAGGATTACGTGTTTGTTTAGCACGAAAACAAATATCACAACACTTAATAGCTGCCTTTGATTGTTTACTACTACCAATACTAGGAATCAATGAGAGGGGCTGAGTGGATGGATGCCCAAGCCGTCGATGTCACAAAACCAAGAGATCAACCGAACTTGCATTGGAAAGAGCCTATTTTGTCACTGGCTTATAAAAATACACCTTATTCCATAACTCACCCGTACTAACCGGTTGTAGCACTCTACTCCCGCGTGACCCGAACCCCACATCGATGGTGATATCCGAGTCCGTGTCCCACGAGGGTGGCGTGCTAGAACACTCCATCATTCAAAACTCGGTATAAATTTTTTTTGAAAACAATAACATATTTTGCGGAAAGTGAAACTCAAATTGGGACCACATTCATTCATAAACATTTTCACTTAACAAAATTTTCAATAACCATTCGGGCCCTTTCACAATTACAAAACTCTTGAGTCATTCAAAATACAAATTTATACAAAAGTTGCGGAATAAACAATTCAATACAAAAATAGAGAAATGCAATGCAGAGGCGAACTAATCCCAACCCCTAACCTTCACTTGAATGCTGCATGCATACTCTCGTTGGCCTAACGGGGTATTCTTCTAATCTTGAAAATATTTGCAAATTTTGGGTAAGTTTTGCGAACTCAGTGAGTGTCCATCATCGATGGCTTACCCAGTCACAAAACACCTAATTCACATTCACAACATATCTCATTTCACATTCAATTTCGCATTTCACATTGTTTCACATTCAATACACTTAATCATTCGTAGTATGCACGTGCAATGCACATGAGACTTACTTTCCATTTGTTACTTTGTTGTGACCGAGTGCCTAACTGTCCCATATAGGGCTCATTGATAACTGTCCCATATAGGGCTCAT
>JAOSBL010000210.1:24905770-24917429 GCA_027568915.1 Erythroxylum roraimae
AAAACTAACACAAATTATATTTATTTTCTATAAAGAAAGTAATTGATTTCATATATTAAAATATGAAGATACTTAAATAATAGTGTATGTGTGCTTATTATAAAATAAGTTTATTAAAATGACCCAATTATGAAAATACTAAATGAAATATTACTTAATGTGTCTATTAATTCCCTCGTTATGATGATTGTGTAATTGATTATTAGATTTGAAATTAACAACTTATCTTATGTGAAAATTACAACACTTTGATGTTGTTTATGACTTATTCTATTTAGTATTTGGATGTATTGTGAATTATATGAAAATAATTGAGTAAGTTAATAAAAGATTCGTCATTCTAAAGTAATTAGAAAAAGTGCTTCATTGTCTTTAATTAATAATGATTTAAGAAATTCTCTAATTAAAGTGAATTAATATTTGAAAAAAATACTTTCAAATATCAATTATTAATTAACAAGATTAAACACAATTATATTTAAAATTGTAGACACTAAATTTATACAATATATCCAATTGGAATAGTAGATGATGAAATGATAAGATTATGTATCGTAACTATATATAGGTATGTAAAGTCAAACTACTTTGACATACCTAATTTTTGAATGGCATGATATGTTGTTCGATATTAATCTTGATCTATAATTAAAAATTATTTAATTAGAGAACTAAAGATAAATTAAAAGGATTGTAAATATGAATTATAATTATAATTTATAATCATTACCAATATATTAGAAACTTAATGGGTCACATATAAACAAGCAATTAAAAAATTAATTTAAATTAAGCTGGACTTAATTTAAAGTTTAAGAAACTTTAGAGATCAAATATAAGATATTTAATTTTATTAAAATTAAATTATATTTAGAGTTATATTTTTATTATAATTAGGAAGTTTAATTTTAATAAGAAAGAAACTTTTTTTCTCTATAAATAGGATGAAGACATATAAGAGCTAGCACTCATGCCTTTTCTCAAATGTTGAATTCTTTTCTTTTGCTATATGGATACAATTAGTGGTTGGCCATGTGAATAACTTGTAGTTGACAATTAGAGAAGAAAAGTTATTCAAGAATCTAAATTAGGTATATTTCAACCATTTTATTTATGGTTCATATTTTTAAATTATTCAATTAAAGAGATATGACTCAAAAATACAATCATTTTTTATTATGTTTGTAATTAGATCACAGTTAGTTTCCTAATAGTTATATCAGAGCCATTAATTGTTTAACTTGGTTAAAATTGCTTGATTCTTATTAATTTGATAAAATTAAGGCTAAAATTCATTGATGCAAAAGTTGTATACATTTATTATTGTCCCATATGCTTTACCTTATTTATGATTTGCCTAATATTGATTGGGGCATAATCAATTTTGGGAATTGTTTTGTTTATTGAAACTTAATGATGCCTCCCACTTTATTTTAAAAAATTCTTGAAAATTTGTTTAGAAGTTTATGAAAATTATGTATATACCTTAACTTGTGATAGCTCTAGATTTTAATTGAGGCATACCTTAACCGTGCTTGTTTATCTTCTGGAAACTTGGTTATGCATCCTATTTTTATTTTCTAGAAAAACATATATGTCTCCTTTTAAAGCTTCCCTTGCTCTATACAATTTTAAAAAATAAATAATTGCATGTTCCTCTAAATTGAGTTTTAAGAAAAACTTGGATTTGAAAATCTTGTTTTATCTTTAAAAATATGATGAAGAATGTTTCTGGTTGAATCTTGTGATTCTATCACATGTATGATTCTAGATTGTGTCTAGTGGAGAATAAGTTTTGATTCTAAATTAAGACTAAGCATCAGAGATGCTTTATGCATCCCTATTACCATTAACATCACTAGTGTCACACCAGCAACATTATTTACTACTAGTGAAGTCTTATTTGTCATTAGTGGCAACTGTTGTCACTAGTAAGAGTCTTAGGATTGATGAAGGAGACATATGAAACATGAACAATAGAGTAGCAAATAGTTGCAACCATAAATATCAAAAGAGTGATGACTAAACGAGGATAAGACAACGACACTAGGAAGAGGGAGGTAGTGGAGAAAACTAGAAACCCTAGTTTACGGAAAATGATAACGTCTAATTTATTTCTTCTATAGCTTAGATTAGAATAATAACTCACCCTTAATAGTTTCATTTAAATCAATTATAAAATTTCATATTAGATATGAAATTGTATGACTTTGAAAAAGTCAAAGTTGATGATTTTGGGATGTGATGCTTAGTTGAAGCACATATTATCCAATTAGTTTAAAACTAAATTAGATAATAGAAATTTATGATATATCCAAAAGGGTTGGATATGATTTTTTAAACCCTAATGAACAAAATGGTTGTTCAGTGAATACTTATAGGAGAATAGTTCTTAAGATAAATAGTGGAAGTATAATGGAGTTTGAAAAGTTTAAACCTCATAACACTACATCTAATTAGAATCGGTGCCTTTGTTGATACATTTGATGTATAGTCAAAGCGTTACATGAGGTTGAAAGATGCAATTTTATTATGAATTCAAAGTGCACATTTTAGAGATGATTATGGATTTTGCATGTCTATAAGAAGATTAGTAGGAGTATAGTTGTAATCTTTAATTGGAATATCTAAAGACATATTGCTTATAAAGAACAAAAATTTATATTTTCAATTTTTGAAGATATGATAGTCCAAACAAAAAAAAAAAACTCTTATTGAATATGAAAAGGTAACAACTTAGTTTTGGGTATAAAATCTATATACATACATAAATAAGTTGTTTACCTATTCTAATCTAAGTACATAGAGAATGTACAAAAACTGCTTAGTATTTAAGATGTCAAACACTTCTGAAGTATTGAATAGATCTATTATTTTTAATGTGTGAGTTTATACTTTAGTTCAAGGTTATATGGATATTAAACTTTAGAAGTAAATCCTAGTTAAGTTATATTTTACTTAAAATGGTATCATTTTGAGATTGGAAAGTTTTCAATGTAGCATTTCTTGCAAATTTAGCCATAATACATCTTTCATTTAGTAACAATGATTATTTGGATCAATAAGTTCTTTAATATACTTGAGATAGTTCTTTGTATTGTTGAACCAATAATGTACTATTAAACATTAGAGTCATTGTGCTTGTAAAAGGAGATAAGGTCTCATTAAAGATGTAAGTATTATTTAGGCATTTTCTTTTAATAATAGTGATAATTAAGATGAGAGTTGCTAGGTTTAAGTAAATGTTCACTATAAACAATATTGTAGCATTTTTCTTCACTAAATCATTTTTCCGACAGTAGTTTGATTATCATATGGAGATATGGTATCTCCCCTGGGGGGGGGGGGGGGGGGGGGGGGGGGGGAGTGGAGATGTGTTGTGGAGTGAATTTGGTGTTTGAAAAATTCAACAAGTTTTTTGACCAATGTACTTAATTAATAACAATCACCGTAAATAATGGTTAGGGAATTACTTTAAATATATAAATTGAATATTTGAATAATAAATTAAAGAGAATAGAAAAGAGAAATTGCTAACTGATTTACAATAGTTTGACAAACAACCCTTTTGTACATCCAGCCCCAAGACTTTTCTTAGAATTCCACTATAATTCTTCTTTTAAGATGAAGAATAACTTTTGTACAATTTTCTCAATAAAGAGGAACCCTTCTTACAATTTTCTTCCAAATTGAAGAACCTTAATCCCACTTTGAACACTTTCAAGTACAATTTCCAACACACCAACAAAGAATTACAACTCAAAGTTATCTCACTTATTCACTTAATAACTTAGAAGAAGCTCACTCATATAAATATGAGATAATGATGCCCAAACAATTGAAAAACGATTAGAAAATATTTATAAAAGACACCTAAATGCTTCTTGATGCAAAAAACAATGAGAAAATACCTATGTATAGTGTTTTAGGACCCTTCCTAGCCATTAGAGACAAGAACTAGCCATTAAAACGGTTATATTTGATGCACAGGTTGATCAGTGTAATATAATCGTCGACTAATATGGCATACTGGTTGACCAGTATGTGTTAACATCACCATATTTACTAGCCACTGGAACGTTGGTTGACCAATATGACATACTGTTCAACCAATATATTAACTAATGTTATGACTAACTCTTGATACTTCAAATTTAACAATTTCAACCTTCATTGGTTGACTAATAAGCTATATAGATCAATCAATCGCTCCAAAAAAATTAACACTTTCAAATGCTCAAACTTTATTTAGTTAATGCAAATATGAAATAAGCACTTCCTAAAATGTTCCTCAAAGTTTGTTTTAAAGATCAAAAGGCTTTTATATAAAAACCAAATGGTTCAATGCCTCTTAGTGAATGAAAAGACTCATACAATGAAGTTAATTATGTTTAATTTGAAAAGAAATTCTAATTTGAGTATTGTGCCTTAGTTTAAATATTCAATTAACACATCAAAGGCAAGTTTTGACAAAATTAGAGGTTACAATTGTAATAATAAATGTATAATTGCAATATCCAACAATTAATTCCATAAAAGAATGTATACTTTTGAAAACCCCAAAATTTCAAAAATAGAAAAATGAAAAAGTGCCCAAAGTACAAAAATTGAACTAAATTAAAGATGTATCAATATAATTGAAAGAGAAATAACCTTAACAATTTAACTATGAAGGCATCAATTTGAAAAAAAATATTAATTAAGAAAAATTTTAAAAATCCCATATATGATATTCAAGAATGACAAAGTTTCAATTTGATATAATCTAATAATATGTTTATGTAAGGGGGGATGATATTTTTTTTAAAAAAGGGAGTGAATTATTTAGGATTTTAGATGATATACGTATAAAAAAATCATAATAGAAGAAAAGAGGCAAAGGAGAGACTAAAAACAGGAGGACTGGTTGAACATATGACTTGATTGGTTGATCAATGTTGATGTTTTAGAAATAAGTAAAAATAAGTAGTGGAGGTATGGAGGAAAAATGGATTGGAATTAAAACACTATCTACTGGTTGACCAGTGGGTATATTGGTCAAACTATGTTGGTTATTTATCGACCTAGGCGGGCATCCAAACTCTTCACAAACTCTTAAGAAAGAAAGGAATATCAAAATTAGAGACATTGGTTGACTACTGAGGGATATTGATCGACTAGTGTGGCTGTTTGGACCACTGGACAAGCAACCTAACGAAGAATAAATTCAAATAAAAAGGCAAAAAAATATGGTTTTTGGTTACACTTGTCAACTAAACTAAGATATTAGTCGTCTAATGTGTTTTGAAAAATTAAAAAAAGCTTTAAAACTCAAATTTAAACATCAAAACACTTAAAACAAACATCCCCTATTCAAATCATCATGTCCACTTCTAGTTTCCAAAGGGTTGCACTTTTATATGTGATCCTAAACAATCTTATTTGTCTCATCCGAGGCTCCTTATGGTAATATCAATCAAAAATTATCAAAAACCTTAACCAATACTTCAAGCATATAAAATCAATTAAAATGGAAAGGAGATCTTTATCATATAAAATTTCCATCAAACATACCTAATTTTCTTCTAATTATGAAATGTTTATTATTAAAAGCTTAGAGAAATAAATGAATATAAATTCTAATTTGGTGTCCTCATTTTGTACAATAATCTTTAATTCTAGGTTTAAAGTTCACACTTTAAAACAATTATTAAATACCTTATTCATAGTGTAAGCTTAAACAATCATCAACAAAGGTTTATACTCAAATTGATACATAAACATAAGTTATCTTATATTTTTAAATTATAAACTGATAATTACATTATGTTAAACATTACTTATAAGATATTTGATGGAGATTCTTCACGAGTTTACAATCTATTATAAGTATCTACTCCTACTTATCTCTCTCACTTAGTTTGACAATTATCTCTTTTGAAATGTCTTTGGTGGTTAAATTCTCCATATCCTACAACATCTTCTAGACTTCCTTGGAGGTAAGAAGGTTAGATTCATCATCATAAAATTCATAAATTTCTTAAAAAGTACTTAATTCAATAACCGTATACCATTCACTCTTTTTTTTTTCCTTATAACCTTACAAACCAAGGTAATCAATGTATTTTAGGAACCCAAATAAGCTTGGTTCCTTAGTTATTGGGTTCCTTCTTCTTTTTAACCCACATTTTCAAAAGATTACTTTGATATTCTTTATTTAAGAAAACAAAATTTATCAATATTTCTATACTTGCCATAAAAATGATTGATGACATTGCACATATGCATTTTTTGGACCTCGTTATGTGTATGTATATTATGGAATCTTCCTTTGGACTTTAAAGTTGCTGAATGTTCTCCTATGGTAGTGAAATGTCCTATGATTATATGTATGATGTCTACTATCAATGAAAGCTTTATGTATGCTTCTTTAAGGCCTAAAATAGTGTGGGTACATTTACTTATTATCCATATTCTTCTCTTGAGATTATAGAACTCTATGCCTAGGTTGTAAGCCATATATAAAAGTATGAGGATTGCTCTTACTATGAACCTTATTGGATTTGTTAGTGTGTGCTTAGATGTGGATGCTCCATGTTTATTTGTTATATTAGGCAACAGATCTTCACTGAGCCATCAGTTTGAGTATTGATTTTATAGACCCATTTGCAACCAATGAAAAAATTATCTACAGGTAACTCAACCAAGTCCCAAGTATTGGTGTTGGAGGGAGCTTACAGTTCTTCCATCAATTCCTATTGCCATAAAGAGTCAGTGTTGGCCTCACAATAGTTGTTAGGTTCATATAGAGAAACAATAGTGGAATAAACATGTAAATCTATAAAATGAACAGGGGGTTAACTTACTAGAGTGTCTCATACCTGGCATTCTTGTTTAGGCCATCTCTCTACTATTAGATTAGGATCTTTAATAAAAAAATAATCGTTTTTAGGCTCTATTAAGACTTAAAACTTTAATTATGTCACTCCTTAACTCTCTAAAGGTCATGCTTTGCCTTTTTTTTTTTTCCTTAAATGATTCCTTTTCTCTAGCACCTTTTGATCTGATTTTGGGGCCTGCTCCATATAAACTTATGGATTACTTAAGATACTATGTGATCTTTATCGATGATTTTTCTCATTATATATATATTTACCTAATACATCATATATTTGAACTATTCTCTATTTACTCTCTCTTTGCTAATACAATCCACACTCATTTCCCTTGCTTAATCGGAGACTATCATTCAAAGATCCTATCCAAATACCTCTAAACAAAATGGTTGAGTATAATGTAAACATAAACATATTCTTGATAATGTTTAGGCCCTCCTTATATCCTCTTCCTATTCCAAAACTTTTTAGGGTGAAGCAGCTCTAACTACTATCTACACTATCAATCATATTCCTTCCCCTGTCAAGGGTAGCATCTATCCCGATAAGCACTTATTCAATCATGCTCTTGATTATTAGTCTCTTAAGATTTTCAGTTGTGTTTGCTTTGTCCTTTTATAACCTCACGAGCATACCAAACTAGAACTAAGAGCACAAATATGATTTTTTTTCTTAAGTATGGCATAGAACACAAATGGTATAGATGTTGGGATCCCCTATCTCAAAGACTCCATATCTCTCAACATATAACCTTTTGGGTATATAAAATATTTTCCATAATTTCAAAATTTTGGGTGCAAGAACCCTTACAACAAATTTTCTCTGATCTTATCATATCTTTGATTCCTAACATTTCTCTTGTAGGTCCATTTTATAGCTCTAACAGTTCAACATGATCAACATCTAATCCCTTTATATCTTCCTTAGCTGTGGATCCTCCACCTTCACGAAATTGCGCTTCCCTATCTACTCCTTCATCAAAATCGAATGAGCCTTAACAATTCCTTGTCATTCCAAGTGACAATATTAACAACTCATTTGGATGGAATATTAAGGTAAGTAAACTCAAATAGTCGTCCAACCTTAGATCCTTTTCCTAAAGATCTTCCCTGTTTGTGGATCCTATACAGTGCAACCACGATCTGAAAAAGATAAGTCAACAATAAGTTCACATAATTATCTAATAGAAATAAGATTCAAAAGAAGTTTAGTAATAAGAAAATTTTTAAGTAAGAGTAATTTGGATGTGTGAATAGTGCCTATGCATAGAATATGTATAGTAGAGTTATCAGCAGTATGAACAATAGATGGAACTGATGGTGTTGTTAAAGATTCAGGAAGGGAGGAATCAAAAGTCATATAATTATAGCAAGCAGAATTAAGATACTAGAAGGTTAAACACCTGATGTGATAGATAAGGCAGGGGAGGATATAGTACTGGAGTTTAGTTAGAGCTACTGGAGAAGAGCGGAAAGATATTTTAAGGATAATTTAGGATATATGTTTTCTATTGGATACTTAGTGGTAACAGCAACAACATAAGTAAGTTGAAAAGAATTGTAAGAATTAGTTTATCTAAAGTTCTGTTTGAGCCATTTCCTATATTCAAATATGTGATGTCCAGGTTTTTGTAGTGGCTACAAGATTCCTTATAAAACTTCTTACCCAAGTTATAAGAAGTTTGAGGGGATGAGGCATAAGTTGCAAGAATAACATCAGTAGATGGAACATATTTTTCCATGTAGAGTGTATTGATGCGACTTTCTTCTGTGATAAGCTCCTTAACTATAGTGTCAAGATTGGGTAGAGATCCTCAATGAAGAAGAGAGCTACGAATGAGTTCGAACTCATATTTGAGAGTCATCAACAAATTCCAAAAATGATGATAATCATAAAGATTCATATAGATAACAACAATATTAAGTATGGGCCAAGTAAGATCTCCAAGTGCTATTTAATCCCAAAGTTTTTGCAATTTGAAAAATTATTATAAATTTTTTGTCTAGGTTACTGTTACATTCTATGAAGCCTTTATATAACCTAAACCAGTTGATATCATCAAATACAGAGTAATGATTTTTTTAAAAATTTCATACCTTTTTGGCAACGTCAAATAGTTAAAAATCGAGATTGATTGCTTTAGCATATGTATTCCAAAACCATGATGATTCATTTCATCCTGGGATACCGGATGTTCTGTGAATACATCAATGTCTTCATCTTTCTTTTAGGTTGGTTTGGGTATTTCTCCAATAATAATGCACCAAAGGAGCCTCCTTGTAAGAAAACTGCACATTACCATTTTGCACATATCATAGTTGGAACTATCAAAGATGGTATTAATAGGGTTGGAAATGAATTGGGAAAGTTTAGAGGTATCCATAGTGAAAGAAGATAATAGAAAATAAGAAACTTATTTATAGTGATGGAATTTGATTATTCTAACCTCAAAGTTGGACTTAGAATTAAAAAAACTTAAAAACCGATTTGTTTTGCAAAGGAACTAGAAGAGAAGGGTTCTAATTGTGTGGTCAAAGTGTTTTAATCCAAACTAAATTGGTAGAATTAAACTGAATTGGAGAGGAACAAATGCTGTGACGTAGACAAATGAGGCAGTGACACGTGGCAGATGATTAGGATGATGACACATCACATAAGAAGCTGATGTATGATAATGTGGCATTGATTTAGTATCTTGATGTAACATTGATTAGTACGATGACGTGGCATTGACTGTGATGCCTTTGATGATGTGGCCACTGACATGTCTTGCTAACATGGAGAAAGAGTCGTTTGAAGAGCAGCTGCGATTTTGTTAGATCCTAAATGATGCCATTTAAATTGTCTTCTTCTAATAGTTTTAACTAGGGTTTTCTTGTGTAGGGGCTACTAAGGACTCGTGAGAGCACGTCAAACAGTGCCTAGGGATGTTCTTTGCACCATTACAATAAATTTGAGTGGAGAAATAATTTGGTATATGTCAAATTGTTATTGGAGCAAATTAAGGAACGCAAAGGCTTCCAAAGAAAAATTGAAAGGAAACTCTATAATTCTTGGCTCAGAGAAAGAATGATAGAAAGATTTTTGTATTTATGTGAGCGTCATTCATATATACAACAAAATATATACAAGTTGAGTGGTTGTAAGCAAAGGAAGAAAATTAAAGTGATATTACATGATAATTATACACATGATTCTAGAATAAAAGTGAGGCTGAATGAATGGCGAAATTGACTTTGTCTTTTCTATTGCTTTCGATTAAGTTCAGCTGATTATCTGATAGGAACTCTGACGGACTAATACGTCGGAGGTTAGACCAATGCTTGCCATATGGTGCATGGTCTATGGCAATGTAGTTGTAAACTACGTGCTTGGCCACGAGCAAGTTTGAGCAGTTGGCAAGAACAATATCATTTTTGGTCAAGCATTCTTCATTGGTGGATATCAGACAATATAACAACTACTGTTCGTGGCCCAAATCAGGGGAGAAGATTGGACCGTATTTTTAAATGGGTGGGTTTTGGAGAAGGAGTTGACCAACGATTGGAAGCCCAGGTGGGCTCGGAAGCAGATTTTTCCTTATCGCCCTTGCCCCGTGGAATCTTTGGGGTAGAAACAGGAACAGATGAGAAATTGCAAGGAAAATGATTGTCTCCATCATTTTTGCTTTCTTTAGGAATCTTGAACAATGCAGTCGTCGAGGTTAAGGTGTATATGTATATATACACTACAACGAACATGAAAAATGCTTGTTAGTTAAATAATAACCAATTAATACAATATGGATGATAAGATAGGATATGATATTTTGACATGATATGTTATATAATACACCTTGTTGATAGCATGAGTAAATTAAGTTAATTCGGCTCAAAATGAAAAGGCCTTGTTAGAGTTTTCAGAAGTCAAGTAAAGTGCTTAGAGAATTATTAGGCACGAGAGTCAGTAAGGAAGTCTAGAATGTGGGAAACAGGACATTTGAAAACGAGATGAATGTGGGTACAAGATGAATGTGTGGAAGATGATTAGCTAAAATGTGGCTCAAAATTGAAAGATAGTTAGAAGCTGAGCAGTCAAGAAAACTAATTGAGGCAGTTTATTAGGAAGAAGCATTTAAGCACACGAGGAGGACATTAAATGGAGACGGACAATCATTTCAACTCAAAATTTATTTCAATACTCTCTGACATTTAAGTTACTTATACCACTTATTAGAAGTCAGGTACATTGAAGGATTCGATTAGCATATCAATATGTTCGGTATTGAACATCATTTCACTATAAATCATGACACCTCAATTGTATAGTTCTAGTTAGTCGAAAAAACATTGAAGGATTTGACTAGCTTATCAATTTGTTCGATTATCCGGACATCGTTTTACAATAAATTATGCCAACTTAATTGTGTAGGTCTAGTTAGTGGATATCAATTTTACATGTCAGCTTAAAAGCTATAGAAATTTATTATATTATTTTTCATAGTTTCTGAAATAAGATATTTCTATTGAAAATTATTATTAAAATTTAAATAGTGTTTGATAAGGAAATCACAAACTTCTTTCGCCAAATTATTTTATTTGATTTTGATATTAATTCATAATGCCTTCTTATGAAATATGTATATTTCTCTTTGGTTCTGCCAGATTTTGCTGGGGTGGAACGTCGTTGTTTAGATCCATAATCTATGCGACTCTGGCTATGGAATATCTGCAAAACAATAAAGGCGCACCGGGGGTTGGTTCCCGGTAGGCCCCTCCGACGCTCAAGTCAGTCTTTTTTGTGAG
>JAOSBL010000210.1:24954881-24967625 GCA_027568915.1 Erythroxylum roraimae
ACCTCTAGTCTATACTGTAGCAACTCCCTATCACAATGCAGCCTACATGCCAAATGCGGTGTGATAAAGGAGTGTGTGGATCCTGGATCTAGCAGTGCAAATGCCTCAAAGTCATAAATGAGAAGTGCACCTGCCACTACATCTGGTGAGTCTTGAGCTTCCTGCCTGGTCAAAACATAGACTCAGGCCTGGGACTGCGATCGACTGTCTCGCCCCTCAGTCCTCCTGGAAGAACTCCCAGAACTCACTCTGCCTCTATCTCGGCCTCTCTGTCCAGATCCACTACCTCTACTCTGCTGGACCGTAGCATCACTCCTAGATCTCCCACTCACAGCAAAATGAGCTCCCAAAGTAGCAGGACAATCTCTGATCTGATGGTCCATTGAGCCACATTTGAGGCAAGCTCCAGTCAACCACCAACACTCACCACCATGCCTCCTTTCACAGTGCTCACAAACTGGAAACTGACTCTGTACTGCACCCCTTCCATTGTCAGTTTGTGAAAATCTACCCCTCTGCCCAGATCCTAACTGCCTGGATCCACTTGATGATCTGAAGGCTCTGTTCTGGCGCTTACTGAATCTTCTGCCAGAACTGTCCTGACTCTCACTAGGCCTCTTCCCTCTGGACCCTTGGCCAGTCTCTGCTTGTCTCTCCTTGATGGAAGCAGCTCTCAGCTCAGTGAAACTGCTTAGGTTTAAGATGGCCAACCTTGTTCTGATCTCCATATTGAGGACATCCTCAAACCTCCTACACTTGTCTTCATTTGTAGGAATCAGAGCAGTAGCATAGCCCATCAGCTCATTAAACAGGCTCTCATACTCAGCCACTGACATCTTACCCTACTTCAATTCCATGAACTCCTTCATTTTCATGTCTAAGTAGATCTTGGGCATATAATTGTCTCTGAAGACCCCCAGAAAGTCTTCCCACTTCAACTGGCAAGGCCTGATGGTACTGTCTGGAACAGTCTTCCACCACTGATATGCTGGGCCCTGAAGTAAAGACACTGCATAGTCGAACCTCTCATCAGGCTCGCAGTCCATTTGATCAAAAACCTTTTACGTTCTTTCCAACCATCCCTCAGCCTCAGCAGGGTCTGCTCTGCCATAAAAGTCCACAGCTCCCTGCTTCCGTAGCCTATCATACCTCCTCTCCCTTCTCTCAAGAACTTTAGGAGGCATCTCCTCAGATCAAGGTACCGAGGACTCTCTACTAGCTGCTACCGATCCTTGATCAGCTGGTTGATTAATCTGATCACCTAAAGAGGATAACCTATAACAAACAATAACTTCAATCATTATTCGCATTTCTCACAATATTTCACGCTTAACATTCTACATGCCCAAACAGATGCCAAACCATGCTCTGATAGCACCTAAATGTAGCGCCCCCTTACCGCAGGATACACTTCGGGATGCTCGGAGGTCATTCAGGTACATATCCTTCGATAAAGGCAAGCTATGTTCGATCACTACATTCACTTCACATGACATCGTATCATTAATCACTTATAAAGCATCAATAGAAAATCACAATATTTTAAAACCAACTTTTTCCTCATTTCATTTCATAAAACCTGAATGTCTACATTGTGTCTTTCAGCATTTCTCATACGTACATCATCAAAAACCTAATACAATAGTACTACATGAATGAGGAAAAATATGTACAATCTAACTAATCTGTCCAAAATCCCCAGCTAAATGACCTTTGAGCCAGCCGTCTCTTGCCAATCACAATCTACACGGCTGGTAGCGCCTCTTAAAAGCTAGAGTCGTCTCTCGGTCCTGAAAAGACAATGTTGTAATTTTGGTAAGTTTTGCGAACTCAATGAGGTAACCATCATCGATGGTTCACTCAATTCATGCATCACAACAATTCACATAACATATAATCACATACTGCACTTTACATAAATTTCACATTTTCACTTAAGCATAGGCATTTCATTTCAACAAATATACTTAACAATATGCATATGAGGTGCTCATGAGAAACTTTTCAATTATTACATTGTTGTGACCGAGTGCCTGAACTGTCCCGTATCCACTTTGAATACCGAGCTCATTAATAACTGTCCCTTATCCGATAAGGATATAGGGCTCATTATACATAATGAGCCTTAGGCTCTTAATCACTATTTGAGCTCAAGGCTCTTTTCACTCGTTAAGCTTTAAGCTTTGATCAGTAGCTGCTCTGGTCACAACTACCATTATCTGATTATGCAGTCATGTATGGGATGCATGTACCACAATCACTCATATTATAAAGCACTTAGGTCTTCACATTCACATTCAAGCAGCGCTTCAATATCTCAATCAACATTACACAATCATCGAACCTTCTATCTGGAATCCACAATCAAACACATTCATTTGTCATTCAAAACAAAATATAAGCAAACAAGTAATTAAGTGAGACCGTCTAGGTTACTCACTAAGTCCTCCCGAAGCTAATGCCTGGAAGTTTCGGCAATGTCTGGAGGTTGACGTTCCAGTTACTCCTCTATATCAAAAAACATACACAAATATCACAATTTGTACAATCATAAGTGTTTAATAATGCATATGAATGAAATGAAATAGGTACAATGCATGTTCATGACAATCCCAGGTATCATTCTATCAATTTCATCACAAAATCATTCTCATATCCAAAACACATCTAAGTATAATTTATACTTAGGTTTATGCCTCACTAAAATCATTAAAATCTCTATTTCTTTCTCATTGACTCACTTCAGAATTTTCCAAATCACACTTTCGAGTCTACTATTCACATTTAATTAGAAAGGTGAAAATGAGGTAATTTGGTCAAACTCTTTTTTAGACAAGTCTTCCTCTATGTATTATCTTTCTATTGACACCAAAAATCACCCGATTTAGTTCAGTAATTTGGAAGATATGCCTCAACATTATCGGGTTGTTCATATTCAAAGATAGTGTACTATATACAACTTCCATCCAGAAATTCAATATCTTAGAGGAAGAATAAACATTCGACTTCTTGAGACAATTTGTAGGCCTATATCTCTAGTTTACTCCAAATTAAAAATCATCTCATTTAAAATCCTACAGATCAAGATATCATCAAAACACAGGAACATGTTCAGTAAAGTATCTAGTTCATGCTCGTCCAACCGATACCCTTACTTTGATTAGATTAATCTTTTTTGAGTCAAAACCAAAAGCTATAATTTCTATGGAGAGGTAGAGAAATGTGATATGAATCCAATGCTTCAAAAATTCAGGTCATTTGGAGGTCAGACGATAAATTTATGGCTGAAAGAATCAAATAAGGTTCTGTTCATATAAGACGAAGCAGAAAGCAGACGAAGCAGAAAGCAGACAAAACAGAAAGCAGACGAAGCAAAAAGCAGATGAAGCAGAAAGCAGACAAAGCAAAAAGCAGACGAAGCAAAAAGCAGACGAAGCAAAAAGAAGACAAAGCGGAAAGCAGACGAAGCAAAAAGCAGACGAAGCGAAGTCAACTTAAGACGAAGGAAAGTCAACTTAAGACGATACAACTCTTAAGACGAAGCAGAGTCAACTTAAAATGAAGCAAAATCAACTTAAGACGAAGTAAAGTCAACTTAAGACGATGCAACTCTTAAGACGAAGCAGAGTCAACTTAAGACGATACAGATGGTCAACTTAAGACGAAGCAGAAGTAAACCTAAGATGATACAAATGGTCAACTTAAGATGAAGCAAAAGTCAACCTAAGACGATACAGATAGTCAACTTAAGACGAAGTAGAAGTCAACCTAAGATGATACAGATGGTCAACTTAAGATGATACTTCTTCACAGACGATACTATCTATACTCCTCAACTCACGTATAAAAACCTATATCTAAGTTTTCATCAACTCACGTATAAAAACCTATATATTCATACATGCACAGTGAAGAAACAGAGCATATCACCTTTCCATATCTAATTCTCTAGACTAATCCTATACGTCATTTCATTGCTACTTCAACTCCTTCAACTCCAGAACCATTTTCACAACATCTGATCACTAACAATCCATCAAAAACCAAATAGCACCATATCCACAATTTTCATCCCCTTAACACAGTGTTCAAGAATATAAATATACGTAAATGCCATGATCATGCACTGACAATAAATTCATCAACTTTATTTCAAAAATCCACAACTCTAACAATTTTATTAACTACTTACTTGCTGAAGACTCCAAAAGCTTCAACTATCCTCAAGCCCTAACTCCATACAAAATTACGTAAACCACTGTGAACACTAACCAACTTCTGGTTTTTTTAAGGCAGAAGAAACACTTAGCTGTGGAGGAAGTGGTGAGGGGTATTAAAAAAAGCAAAGTTAACTCTCAGAAGGAGTTTTGATGGAAAACTTTGTGTATAAGAAGAAATTCGGAGAAGATGATAACAAGGAAAAAACTTAGGAAAAGAACAAACCCCTTTTTAACTCTCGGATAACTCAAGCTTACTTCTGACAAATAATAAAGGCAACTTTACAGTTGTCACTTTTCCTAAGGTCCAACTCTAACTAAGTTTCTTTTGAAACTAACTCCATTAATTCTATCTTTACAATCCAACTATCTTCAAATCTTCTTTTGATTTCTTTTCCCCTATTTTCTATAATGTTTCTCCAAAATTTATTCCTAAATTCACCGAAATTCATAATTCTCACAATCCTACTAACCAATAATATTTCCAACATAGATAAATTCAAAATTCACTAAATTTCCAAAAATCCCCATTCAATTCAATTATACCTGGAATCATTTATGAATGCATGTACAATTATTTTCATGTGCAAAACTTTCACTATTCATGTGTATATGTATGACATATTATGCATGAGCATGGAAAAATGCATTTCTAAGCTCTCATTAATCACTCATATTTACTATTCTAACCTCCCCGCAGATAATGGGATGTTACATGAATGCATATTGAGAAAAATATTTGTGAGAATATTTTAGGAATTGTGGTAGGAATTGATGGGAAATCTAAAGACACAATTAAGGTTAGACTTGACTTGGAAGGCATGAATATTAGAAAAGACTTGCATTTGAAAAGAAGAGATGATGGGTCATATATTATTCTCCCTGCTTGTTACAACATGTCACAAAGGGAGAAACAATCTTTTTGTCAGCTTCTCCAATCAGTGAAGTTTCCTAAGGGATATGCATCAAATATAGGTCGTTGTGTGAATGTTAAAGAGGGAAAAGTATCAGGTTTGAAAAACCATGATTATCGTGTACTTTTGCAACGATTACTTCCTGTTGGAATACGTGGGTGTTTGCTTAATGACATGTCCATAACTTTGGGTCAATTGGGAGAGCTTTTTTGCAAGACACTTAAAGTTAAAGAGCTTGACAAAATGGAAAAAGACATAGCTTTGATTCTAAGTAAGCTTGAACTAGTATTCCCCCATCGTTTTTTGATGTAATGGTTCATTTGGCAATTCACTTACTATATGAAGCAAAACTTTGGGGACCGGTTCAATTTCGATGGATGTTCGCTATTGAAAGGTAATTCATATTAACTTTTACTTTTTTCAAAGTTATTTGTTATTAACAATTCTTAATATTTTATATTTTGTTTAGGTTTTTATGCTCTCTTAAGTGTTATGTACATAATAGAGTTTGACCTGAAGGTCTATTGCAGAGGCTTATATTGCAAATGAATGCTTAACAGTTTGTTCAATGTACTTAATTGGTGTGGAGACAAGATTTAATAGACCAGAAAGTAACTTTGATTTTGATGAAGAGGGTGAGTTGTCAATTCTCTCCCAAAAAGTTAGGCCACATGGTGTGAGTAAATATGTGGAGTTAACTAAAGACGAATTCCAAATCGCCCATTAGTATATTTTGAATAATTGCGAGAAAGTCGATATATATAGAGTATGTATATTCCTTTTAATTCAAACAATCATATTAGAATTTTGTTCATTGAATCTCATTTCCTTACAGTCATTTACTTTTTTAAATAGAGAGCACAAAGAGTCCATTCGCAACAAAGGGATTATTAATATTGAAGAAAGACATAAGCTGAAGTTTGTATCATGGTTTAGAATTCGAGTAAGTTACATATTGATTACATATTACGAACATATGACAATTTATATGTTAGAATAACTTCTAATTTCATTTTGTAATACAGATGATACGCTTGCATAACCGTAACATGCAAGAAGTGACACACAACATTATATAATTTGGGATGTGGGCCTCATATTTGTGGGACAAATATATAGGTTGTATTGTTAATGGGACATACAAGATCGAGATAGTCGACTTAGAAGCCAAAATTGTGGGGTTATTGTTGAGGGATGTCATGATGATGATTTTATTGACTTCCACAGAGTCACCTTTAAAATAATAGAGTTGCACTATATCAAGGATAAGAATGTTGTTCTCTTTAAGTGCAAATGGTTTAATCTTACTGACTTGAAAGTGAACAGGAATATTACTAGCATCAATGATAGTAAGATATGGTATGATAATGATTCTTTTGTCCTTGCAAGTCAAGTAAAGCAAGTTATCTACCTCAATGATATTGTATTGGGTAGCAATTGGAAGGTTGTTCAAAAGTTTCAACACCGAAATGTCTTCAAGTTTTGTGAAAGGGATAATGGTCAATTCAATGAGGATGCAGATGAAGTTTATCAAGAGATTGGATTGGAGTAATAATGAAGCCATTCGAATAGAAGATGCAGTTATATCATCATTCCATAGGAGATATGTTGATACCAACATAACACAACTGGATGAAGTCTAAGCTAATGTTATCTTACAAACAGATGAAGACTATACTCAGGATGAATTAAATGACAATGATGATACTTTGGCCAAATATATTAGTGATGAAAAATCCAATGATAAGGTAATTAATGATGATGATTTTCAAAATCTTGATCATGATGATTAAATGTAAATAAATTGTTTATATTGTTTGAAATGTTATGTTCATATTTGACTTATGCTGTTGGTGTTTAACTTATGTTTATTTAGGATGAATCAATGCGTATTGTTGATGTTTTACTTATGCTTATGCAAAATGTTGGTGTTTGATTTATGATTATGCCGAATGTTTAGTTTTCACTTGTGTTTGACTTATATTCATGTGAAATGATGATGTTTGACTAAAGATTATGTGTTATGTTAATATTTCATTTATAGATATTCAATATAATGGGACCTAGTAGAAACAAGGGAAAGAGGATCGTAACTATCGAAGATGTTCCTCCCCCACATCAACCAAATTAATCTGACCTTATCGATTAGCAACCACCGATTTCATCCTCCAATGAAGGTAGTCAGCAACAACCTATATCTACCTTAACTAGTGCTGAGGGATCTTCAGGTCTGTTATTATTAGCCACCTATATTTAGAATTATGCTTAAATATATATTTACATGTTTAATGTGTTTTTTCTTAGCATTATTCTTTTGTTGTCAGGTTCCAATACCAGCATAAGAAAAAGAGGTAGAGGTATCACTAAAAGATTTGAGTTGCAACGCATGAATGTTGCATTGAACAACAAGTTTTCTGTGCATATTGACTTCACGCAACGTCATCTTGTTGATAAGATCCAATCAACAAAATTGTCCAGTGAGTTGAGAGTCATTGTCAGGAATGAATTGCCTTGCCTTCAGTATGCCAGGCAGTTGAAGGAAGACAACTTGCTACATAATGCTTTGGACAAAGTTTTGGTAATTTTTATTCATTTTATTATATGCATTACAATTTTACTTATTTAAAGAGTAAGTTAACTTATATGTGAACTTATATGTGTTGTTCGCAGATGAAGCTCAATATTGTCGATATCGAGAACCCTGAAGTTTTAAGTTGTGTTAGTTCACTATTTAAATAAAGGGCAAAGGATAATTGTTATCGACTTCATAAATACTACAAATCTTTTCGTTTAGATGAGGAGGTAAGGAGACATGTTCCAAAACGGGTGACTCCAGAAAATTGGAGTGAAATATATGATTATTGGGCCTCTGCAAAGGTTAAGGTTTATCTTCTTTCTCTTCATATTTCCTTCCATTAATTTTGTTTTTGCATTTAATGACAATTTCTTCTCTTTATTTAGGAAAAGTGTTAAAAAAGCCAAGGTTAACAAAGCAAAAATGAAAACTCTTCATAACATCGGCTCTAAATCATCTATTATTATACGACAAGAATTTGAAAGTGTATTGTTTAGAAGTTATTAATCTATTAGTTAACACAATATAATCTAATGTGTTCCAATTTTTTTAATTCATATAACAGGGTCAGACTCAACTCCATGGACAAGAGTGTGATCCTATAAGCTGACACGCTATAAGGAAGGTGAAGGCTAGACGTCTGAAGAGCCGCAAAATAATTATGTAAGTACAGAAATTTTAATTTTAAAGTTTATATATTTATGTAATACTAAGTAATAATATTTGAATTACATCTCGATTTTGTGTTTAAATTGTAGGACAAGATGCAAGAGTTGTTATAGACATCATTGTCTAATGGGAATGAGCCCGATATAGATGACATTTGCCATAATGTCCTTGGTACAAGATCACGGTATATCAAAGGTCTTGAGCATGACCCTAAGCCAATTGGTTCATCATCGTCACGACCAGCATATGTAACGACGCTTCAAGAGGAGAACCTGTCACTTAAGGCTCAGTTACAATGTAATGAAGAAAAGTTAGATCGTATTCAAGAAAAATTACAACGTAATGAGCAAAAACTAAACCGTACTGAAAGAGAGTTGACCGAGCTAAAAAGTTGGTCAAACAAATACTTAGGTCACACTACGTTAGTAGGAGTGACGTTGAGGAATATTAATTTGTTAATAAAATTTTTTAATTAACATTTAATTACATGTTTTTGTATAAAATGCATTCCATTTTTAATTATGAAACATTTTTATTTTTATTTATTATTATTTAAACAATATCTCACCAACAATAATTACAAAATGTGACTAAATTATAATTCAAACCATGTTAAAAACAATAACATGAACTAAAAATGTTGTTAATAATTATAATTAAATATTAAATTGGTAATAGGGAAGTTAAATTAAAAATAAATATTCGCCACTAAAATTTTTTAGCTACAAATAGAAAATCTTCACCAATTCTTTTTACCTACGCTTTCCAGAACGTCTTTAATAACATTTAGCTATGTTTTAATTTTCGTAGCTAAATATATTCTGCTACGAAAATAAATCGTCCGTAAACATATTATCTACGCCTATGTTAACGAAATTGATTATCTTTACCTACCAAAATTAAACGTGGAAATAAGTGATCTGCGATTATTTCTCCTCTCGTCGCATATTCTTATTACCGACAAAGTGATGACTATAGCAAAATCTTTCAAGCGACAATTCCTTTAAAACGACGTAGATAATTTTTTGCTACTGGGCTTTTGCAACCATTTGTTCGACGATTTTTTCATCGTTAAATACTTTTTGCGACAATTTTGTTTCTTTCCACGACGTTATATTTCATCACCAAAACCCTTCTCTGTTGTAGTGTCATATTCTTTCATTTCTATGTAAAGATCATTTCCTTCACAAGTACATTGACCTAGTCCTCCAAATATAGTTACACATCCATGAGCTTTCGCAATGTTGTTGATTAATTCCATTATTAGGACTATTTTACCTACTTCAGCTCCTTCGAACAGTTTGATTTTTCCTCCACGCTGATTAAAGGCTAAAGATTGACTACTTTAATTAATTCTTGTTTAAAAAATAGATAATTTTGTAATGAGCTTTCACAATGTTGTTGATTAATTCCATTATTAAGAATGTTTTATCTACTCCAACTCCTTCAAACGGTTTGATTTTTCCTCCACGACGGTAAAAAGCTAAAAGATTGACTACTTTAATTAATTCCTGTTTCAAAAATAGATAATTTTGTATTTAACTATACAAAGGCAGACACAGATCTATGAATAAATTTATTTTGCTTTTTCATTGGGATTGGTTTTTGTTTGTACATCTTTATTCTATATTTTATCAAACTCTCATTTTGGAGCTGTTGTACAGCTCCTTATTTATGTGGGAGCTATAAATGTTTTAATTCAAGTCACTGTGATGTTTATGAACAATTCATAATATTACAAAGATTTCAATCTTTTCACTATTGGGAATGGAGTTACTTCCTTAGTTTATACAAGTACTTTCGTTTCAGTAATTATTAGTATTCTAGATATGTCATTGTACGTATTATTTGAACTACAAGAACAAACCAGATTTTAGAGCAAGATTTGATAGTAATGCTCAACAAATTGGAATTCATTTATCAACAGATTTTTTTCTTCCATTTGAGTTCATTTCAATAATTCGTTTAGTTGCTTTGATAGGTGCAATTGTAGTGGCTCATCAGTAATAAATATTTAGAGTTGTCATTCTTAATTTAAATTAAACTTCGTTCTATCTTAACACATCCATTTTATTTCAATTTTAGGAAAATTAATTTGAAGTAGAAAGAAAACCTAGTGTCTTTTTTTATAATTAGAAAAAAGGACATCAAGTAGCTAGCACTCTTATCTTTTTCCCTCAAATTACTTAAGTTAACTTTAATTTTAATTATAATTTAGTTTTAATAAAATTAAGTATATCATAATTAAGTCTTTAAACTACTCTATGTTTGACCAATTAAGTTCTTAATATGTTGGTATAATTATAAATTTTAATTAAAATTAGATAAATTAATACTTCTTTTAATTTATCTTTAATTATTAATTAAATAATTGATAATTATATATTAAGATTGACATCTAGTAACATGTCATGATCGTCCAAATATTAGGAACGTCCAAGTAGTTTAACTCAATCTATCTATGCATAATTATAATTTATAATTTAATTATTTCGTCATCAAATATTATAACTAGATATAGAGTATAAAATTAGTGTTTACTCTTTTGTTTCTTAATAATTAGTAATTAATTTATAATTGATGTTAAAAAATACCTTTTCAAATCTCAATTTACTTTTTTCAAAGAATTCCTTAAATCACTATTAATTAATAATAATATAGCATTCTTCCGAGTTATTTTAGAATGCTAAATCATTTATTCACTTATTCAACTATCTTAATATAATTCATACGATAGGCTTTGGCGAATGGGTTAGAGAGAGTGACTCTTCCTTCTCATTAACAAATTCTCCTTGCCTTTTAGACCAATGTAGCTACCTTCCTCTACCACCACCTCTTCTTCAATTTTTCTTCATCTGACTATTTCTGTCCACCATGTTCTCTTGTCCTCTAGCAAGCCCCCATACTCCATCCTCCTTCCTCCTCCATTTGCACCTGTCTCTTCGTACAGGGGGATTGCTATCTATTCTATCACAAAACCTTTCCCGCCTTCTTTTCATTACCATTAAAAAACCTACACTCCCTGCACAAATTACTGAAACGCTGCTACCTTACCAAAACTAGCACTTTCTTTTTCTTATCTCTTACAAAGACTGACACCTCACCTCCCAAACTTTTTGAATTCCCCCTTTTACCCTCGAGCATTTCCCCATCTTCCTCATCTACTCCCTCCCTTGCTCTACCGATTCATAACAATGAAAACCTTCATGTAAACCGCTACTCCCCTTCAAAATCCTCTTCAGCCTATTCATCCTCCCCACCCTTCTCTAAAAATACCCCACCCTCAACTTCAGAGTTTCCCCCACAGAAAACAGATCCAACAGAAGGAGTCTCTACTATAAGAGCTAGGAAGACATGGAAACAAGTTGTGGGAGATAAGTCTGATTCTCCTTTGGTTTTCAGTCCTCCAGTGGATGTTGAAGGGAAACTAATGGTGGCTCCTAGCTTAGAAATGCTTCAGGAAGGAGCTAGAACATGGGAGTCTACTCTAGTTGGTTTTTTCATTGACAAAAGAGTTGCATTTCTAGTGATACAAGCTTGGTCTCAGAGGAATTGGAAAGGAAGAGGCTTAATGGAGGTAATGCTCACTGAGGAAGATAACATTATCTTCACTTTCTCCTAAAAATCATAAGCACAAAAAATAATAGAAGAAAGTTCAAGGCTCATTTCACAACTTCCACTATTTCTTCAAAGTTGGCAGCCGAGAATGGAACTAGAAAACATCAGAATGAAAAACATTTCCTTATGAGTAAACATTCACAATATTCCAGAATATTAGACTACCAAAGGCTTGAGTATGCTAGCTAATTATTTGGGGAAACCTACATGTATGGATGAGATTACAGCATTGAGGAAAAGGGTCAGTTTGCCAGATTGTGTGTGAGTTTGGATATCTTCAAAGAAATGAAGGATTGCATTCCTATATTAAGGTTGGCTAATAAGCATTCTCATAGAGAGGATAGGGTTATGGTTACATACCAATAGAAACCATCACTTAAAGCTCAAGGTAAAGAATGGAAACCTACTGGAAAAATCTTCACTAGAGTAGACCATTGGAGGTGATGGGCATAAAAAAGTGTGATTCGGAAGGAAAGTGTTAAGTCATTTAAATTGCATATATTTTGGACTTAATTTTTGTTGATGTGTTGAAATTATTATCCAAATTTAATGGAATTGTTCTATAATTGTTTACAGATGGTTTTCAACACTCTAAAGATGAAAAAGGACCAAAAAGAGGCAAAAGAAGGAAGCAAATACGAAATTCCCCAATCTGGTCGAAATTCAGAGATTAAGCGTGGGCACGCCTAAGGATGGAATCTGGAGTCTGCAGAAATTTCAGAATTTGATTCCAATTAAAACACAATCTTCC